>APFE031630161.1:79504-182767 GCA_000404065.3 Pinus taeda | reverse complement strand
AATATAATGAAAAATCAAGCTGGTAGTCTCGGTTTTGAGATCCAGTGGGAAATCTCTATGTATATGTGTTTTATGTGTTATGCTCTCGCATTTTATTTTTCCTGTGATTTAGAATTCGTATGTAGGTAATTTCTGTTTGGGGTTAAAACCTACAACATCGATAGTGGATGCTCGAAACATATGAGAGGTGATAAAGAAAAACTTCAGTCATATAGTGCCTTAGAAAAGGAAAGGAAGGTATCATTTGGAAATGACACCCCTGTACTCCTAAAAGGTAAAGGTTTTGTTATTTTGAAAGAAAAGGTCAAAGCGGGAAATGTTATGTATGTTGATGGTTTAAAGCATAATTTATTGAGTGTCAGCCAAATGTGTGATCAAGTAAATGATGTAATATTTTGAACAAATGGATGTATTGTTCAGGAGCTTGATACAGGAGAAATAGTGATCAAAGGCATAAGAACTCCAAATAATTTATACATGCTCAAAGGAGGATAACAGCAAGAATGATGAACACTGGATATGGCACAGAAGATTGGGGCATCTAAGCTTCTCTCAGATAAGGAAAGCATGCAAATTACAGGCGGTTTGCAATCTCCCCGACATCAGAATTCCAGACAATACAATATGCAAATCATGTCAGCTTGGTAAGAAAACCAGAACTAATTTCCCTGAAAAAGGAAGGATCAACTAGTAGGCCACTTGAACTTGTCCATACTGATGTATGTGGTCCATCAAGGAAAAGGTCCCATCAAGGAGAAGCATACTTCATATTGTTCATTGACAACTTTTCCAGGATGTGTTGGATAGGACTTCTAAAGCATAAAGACGAAGCCTTCGAAAAGTTCAAAGCATTCAAAGCCTTTGTTGAAAATGAATCAGGTCGTAGAATCAAATGCCTCAGGTCTGATCAAGGAGGGGAATTTACCTCGTATGAATTTTTCAATTTTTGTGAAGAACATGGAATAAGAAGGGAATTCTCTACTTCAAGGACTCCTCAACATAATGGAGTAGTCGAAAGGATGAACAGAACGGTTCAACAAATGGCTCGTGCTATGCTTGATGAGTCTGGAACTCCTGCAACCTTTTGGGGTGAAGCTGCATTTTTTGCAGTTACTATTCTCAACAAGACAAACGTCCGGGTGAACAACACTCAAACTCCTCATGAAATTTGGTATTGTAAGACTCCCACGGTAAAATACTTCAAAATTTTTGGAAGCAAATGTTACATCAAAAAGACTGATGAAAACCTTGGCAAGTTTGAACCTAGAGCAGATGAAGGCATTCTCCTTGGTTACTCTCCCCACAGAAAATGATATAAGTGTTACAATAAGAGACTTGGAAAAATTGTTGAAAGTATTGATGTAGTGGTTGATGAAGAAGGAAACATTCCTAGACAAATAAAATCCAAAAATTTTGAAGATGATGAGGACTATCCTTCAACATCAAATCAGACTTATGATGAAGAAGAAACTCATGAGGCACCAGAAGAATAGATAAGGATAGAATAAAAGACTCCATCCTGGTACGTTGTACGTTCAGAAGAATCATCTAGAAACTCAAATTTTGGGGCAGAAAGAGGCAAGTGTACAAACAAGAAGAACTATTTCAGAAGCTTGAAGCTATCTAGCATTGTTCTCCTCCACTGAACCACAAAATGTAAGAGAAGCATGCAAAGATGAATGATGGGTCAAGGCCATGAATGAAGAACTTGAACATATTGAAAAGAATAACACTTGGGAGTTGATTCCTAGACCAAACGATAAGAATGTCATAGGGACAAAATGGATATTCAAAAACAAGCTCAATGAAATTGGAGATGTGATTAGAAACAAGGCCAAACTTGTTTGTAAAGGGTATCCTCAACAAGAAGGTATAGACTTTGAAGAAACTTTTGCACCAGTTGCTAGACTTGAGGCCATAAGAATGTTCCTTGCTCTTTCTAATTTTTAGAAGTTCGAAGTATTTCAAATGGACGTGAAATCTGTCTTTCTGAATGGAGACTTGGATGAAGAAGTGTATATTGAGCAACCAGATGGGTTTATCCTTGGAAATAATCCAAAACTTGTATGCAGACTCGAAAAGGCTCTCTATGGCCTTAAACATGCTCCAAGGTCTTGGTATTATCGGTTGGATAAGTACCTCCATCAACAAGGTTTTACAAAAGGATCAACAGATAGTAATCTATATATAAAAATTGACAATGATAAGTTGCTAATACTTGTAGTGTATGTTGATGATATCATCTTTTGTAGCAATGAAGAAGACATGAGTCAAAAATTTTCCTTGGTGATGCAAAAAGAATTTGAAATGTCCCTACTTGGTGAGCTCACATATTTTCTTGGTTTACAAGTCCAACAAAACAAAGACGGTATTTTTCTATCACAAACCAAGTATCTCAAGCAGATCTTGAAGAAATATGGGATGGATGATTCAAAACCAGTATGTACCCCTATGGTAACAGGATGCAGCCTCAACGTAAATGATGAATCAACAACAGTAAATCAACCAACCTATAGATCCATGATTGGTAGTCTGCTCTATCTAACAGGTACCCGACGAGACATTATGCATGCAGTGGGAATAGTTGGAAGGTTTCAGGAAAATCCAAAGGAAACTCATCTTCAAGAAGTTAAGAGAATTTTCAAGTATCTTCAAGGAACTCAAAACTATGGATTATGGTATCTTAGAGGTACATATCTCACACTTCATGCATATACTGATGCAGATTGGGTAGGAAGCATGGATGACAGAAAAGGCACTAGTGGTGGTGCATTTTTCATGGGTCCTAGATTAGTATCTTGGTTCAGCAAGAAATAAAGTTCAATTGCATTATCTACAACTGAATCAGAATATGTAGCTACTGCATATTATTACACATAACTCCTTTGGATGATGCAAACAATGCAAGACATTCAAATCACTTGCACTCCACCTATCTCCATTTTTTGTGATAATACAAGTGCAATTAGTATTTCAAAGAATCTAGTCATGCATTTGAAGACCAAGCACATACCTATCAAATATAATTTTCTCTGGGAACAAGTGCTTGAACAAAAGGTCAAATTGGAGTATGTCCCCTCCAAAGAACAAGTTGCTAATATACTCACCAAACCACTTCCCAGGGATACATTTGAATACCTCAGACAGAAGCTTGGGGTAGTTGATGTAGCATCTTTCTGTTGAAATTATTTGTTTCAAAGAAAAGTGGTTGTACGCAAGTTTCATGAGGAGTATCTGCATACATACACCAGTTTATGTGGATTCAGTCGCATATATGTTGGTTTGAAGACAAACAGTGGGCTAGGATCAGAATGAAAAGAGTCTGATATGGGTCTGACAGAGACCATCTGGCACAGGTTTAGGGGGAGCATATATTCTTCTAATAATGCATTTTTGGCATTATCTTAAAATATCTTGGGTCAACTTCACAGTTGTTTTGATTTCAGGTGGAATAGGTGCAGAGGGAGAACATGGTTGCTGGTCTGAATGATGATTGGCAAATGCTGCTGATGACAGTTGTTGATAACTATCATAGTCTTGCTATATATATTTCATCTCTATGTCATGTATTTATTTTCTTATCAAGGTCATGTAATGACCTATCTTGGTTTCCCCACTATGCCTGGGATGGATGATGTAATGTTCTTATTTTATCATTTGTATCCCCACTTGGTTGGGTGAATGAGTCAATATTGGTATATTCCCACTTGGTTGGGAGATGGATGTATGTATGAGTCTTTAGTGATAGGAAGGTCAATTATGATGTATCAAGTCATGCTTCCTCTTGTAGAACATCTTCTTGCAGACCTTGCCTATAGCCACGGGGAGCTTGGACAGCACAGCACAGCAGAGAATTCAGCATGTACTCGGGGGGAGTATAACCCTTTTCCCTTGATGACAAAGGGGGAGAATGAATTTGAGTGACTTGGGGTTGCCATCAAGTCCAAAGGGGGAGATTGTTGGAATTATGACAGAGGTTGGACGCTATGTCACAGGTGTTGTCCTTGATGGCAACTCGCTCATATGGAAGATATTAGTTCAGGATCTCAAAATGAAACAAAAAGAGATATAGCAGGTTCCTCTTAAACAATCCATGTGGACACGTGGGTTAGGCGATCAAAAGGCGCGTATACGTATGCACGCACTTTCATGCAAAGAAAGGTGCGTACATGTGGGAAAACTTATTTTTGGTCCATGGTATTTAGTTCGTTATATTTAGACCTATGGTTTTGGACCTTGGTACTGCATCCGAAGTGTTGAACCCAGGTATTGGTTCCCTAATATTGGTTCTAAATGGTTTTGGACCATGGTATTGAGTAAGGCCTAAAACTATAAAAAGGGAAGGAGATCATTAGGGAAAGAATGAACAAAAAGGATTAAATATCTTATGAAGAGCAAGATCTAGAATTGGGTTATGTTACATTGCTAAATCTGAACCAAGGAGGAACCTGAGTGCTAAAAGATGGATCAGTTCTATCGATGGGTTGAGATCTTAAGGCTTTAATAGTAGTATCATTGTGTGATTTTTGATCTGTTATAATTGGCACATGATTAGATCTATAAGTCTGATAATCTAGGTAGAACTGACGTCTGATTAAGTGAAAAGGGTAAAATATCTTTTATAGATCTGTACACAGGTTCGACACATTAGAGGTGCATATACACGTGGGTTTAGCAAGTGAAGACAGCGTATACGCTGCTTGGCCTTAATACAACTTCATATGTATGCAAGTTTCTGCATATTGAAGTAGCGTACTTCTCATGAAATATGCTTTAGCTACTTCTGTTTATTGTTGCAGTGTTCTGGGTTCAGAATTAGTGTCTGGTTACTGTTACTATTTTCTAGGAAGTGATTGGTTGATTCAGTATTGAGGAGATTGGTTGATGCATATATACTTGATGTTTGATTGATATTATTCATGGATCCAATCTGAAAATTTATGAAACGTGGTCCCTAGAAGAAAAGAGAAGGTTCTAGCCTTCTATAGGTCAGCACCTACATACTAGTACCTCAGCTAGTACAAGAGCTAAGGGGCTTGTAGCTCCCTTCCAGGAGAAGCTGGAGAACGAGAGAAGGTTGTAGCCTTCTATAGGTAGCAGCCTGCGTACTGGTATAAGACTGCGCCAGTGTAGAATCATTGTATAAAGAAGTTTCTAATTAAAAAAAGATAGAGACAAATTGCAGCAAGTGGTTTTCACACACATTGGGTTTCCACCTTACATATTGGTGTTCATGTGTGATGATTTGTTCTACTTTGCAGCGGCTGTTTAATTTTCATAGTGTTAATAATTTTTTGATGCACTCATTAAGAAGCAACTAACTGAATTATAAGTTTACTGGATATACCCTTGTTGCATTACACACAGTTGTGTATACACGTGGTTTTCTTTAACTGAAGTAGCATATATGAATATGAATATTTAAATGAAAAGGTTACATTGATTTGATAATATTGATTCACCCCCCCTCTCAGTATTATTTCTAACAATATCTCCCAGCTACCCTGTGATGGCTTCTAATCAAGCCACGTTATGCCTTATGCTCTCTCGATCAATTTCTTGTTGCTTTTAGTTTAACTCCTAGACATCCCACTCACTAAAGCCGAAAGTGATCGTTGTGATGGCCTCTGTGTTGCTTCGCAAATCATAGCTGTTAACTTATCCATCCCTCTAGACTCCCTGTATAACACTATCAGAGCCATGAAATGCCCGATAACACTATCGTAGTTCATATATCATACATTCTCATTGTTGACACATTATACTTAGAAACCTTACAAAACATGTGAGTTATGGGATCTTTAGCTCCCTTTGTTTTAACCCCTTTCTGTATTTATCTTCATATGACTGGGGGCTATGACCAAGTGCTTAGCCCTAAGGGGCTAGAGACTTTTGAATCCTGTCTAGGGGCCTTTTCCCTTTATAAAGTGCTTTTAACCTCCATCCTTTAAGTGCCTCTTGCAACTGCATGCTTAGCCAAATATCAGAGCTCCTTTACATCAAATGTTTCTAGTTGGGGGTTCTATATTGGAGCCACAACATGTTTATGATCTCTGATTATGATAGCCCTTCAATGCTCCAGATTTTGTCTTTTATGCCTTTGTTACTGTAGACTAGCCCCCACATCGGAGCCCCTTTATCACACTTTCCAATCGTAGAGATAACATTACGGTTGTGTTATGAGGAATTTGGTATGTACGGATAAATACTAATTCCCTTGGTAGGTAGCTATACCTAGAACAATATATTTAAAGCACTTATCCTTTTTCCATAAATGATAAATAAGACAAATGAATCAAAGGACCTACTTATTCTTTCGCTTTCCTTTTGTCTCCTTTGTTTCACTCCTGTCACTCATTCTTGAACTTAGCTCGCTCCAAAAGTACTTGCAAGCATAAACAAAAGACAAAGAACAAATCAAAGCAAGAGATCTATTGAATACAAGTAAATGGAATCAGATACATTCACACATATAAACATCATATATTAAGATAAGTATATGGAAAAAGGTGTAAACAACTTTATTAAGTAGAAGGAATAATTACAACCATGAAGTCTGATCCATTGTAACTCTTCCAACTTGGGTTCCAACCAACATCACATCAATAGCACAACACTCCTACAACATAGCAACACTTTCTTATACTCTCAATTCTCAAAACAATAGTATCTCCTTACAAATTCTCAAAGTCCAGCCCGTGATCACTTAGATGAGTGCTCAATTTATAGGAAGATGGACGAGGCTTTATCGTAAATGGGGGTATTGAATGGCCTTCCATACTTAGAGTTAGTTTCCATGGAGGACGGGATGAGAGGATAGGAGGCTACTTAAATCATTCCTCATCCATTTTCAAGCTCATAGGAGATGATGAGTGTGGGAATCTTCTAGATGGCTCCAAAAGATAAAAATATTCCCAAAACCCTATGTGAATTTCGCTCAATCTCACCCAGCGTAGGTCAAAGTGGGATTAGGCGCTATACAGAGCACCCTGGCATGGGCCTACCTGCACTGAAGTGCACTTACCCCTATCCAAGGCTACGCTGGTCCCTCAAGGAGGCAATGCTGGAGGGCTTCAGGCCAAGAAACTCTCAGGGAAGGAGGAATTCAAAATGGTGACTCGTCTAGGACATGTAGCAACTAAATTGGGATTTGATGAGCCTTATTAATACTCATCTAAATGATGGGAGTGATGTGCCCAAATGGATTTGTAATAGGTTGCAACATTCCCAGTTCTCTGGTATGCAACCTCAATGATGACGTCATCATCACGATGTGGTACTTCCTCATTGGTGACACGTGTAACCCAATTTTTCCCTCTTTGGACCCTTTAAAAGGCCATATTTGCATGCAACATGTCCTCCATCCTGCCATGCCATGGTGGCATCAAACACCACGTGGCTTGATTGGTAATAATGATATTCAGCCACGTGGCCCTCTAGAGGAGAGAGAAAAGGTCTACCCTCTTCTAGTTTTGTAGCTAAATTCCTTTATAAATGTTTCAAGTTGTTCTCCTGACAGTTTACAATATTGACAAGTTTACAATATTGACAATTTTTCCCCATAATTCATTTATAGTGGTCCCTCAAGGATTATTGATTCTCGAATTGCACCATGTCGAGCATTGTTGCGATATTGTGTGATGCTAGACCTTCGATTGCTGATCTATAATGTTTTATGATGTTGGACCTCTAATTGCGATCGTTGATATCCTATGTTGCCAGACCTCCGTTGGCAATCACGGATATCACACTTCTATCATGTGATGTGCTGATGTGCCATATTACTGAACCTCCAATATGTGATCTTTGATATTGCGATTTGCAACATCTCTCGGACCTCTGATATGCTCTTCTCTCTTTCCTTTCAAAGGGAACAAAAGCCCTCAACGTGAATTGACGATATCTTCTGATCTAGAAGTCAATCTTTTGACTTCCACATACCATTGGAAATCTTATTTTGAGCACTATCCAATGGATAGGGTCTGGTTCAACTTTGAGAAATTTTATGGCTTTGAATATGGCTGGAATTTGTTTTGATCTTCTGCACCCTTTTGACAGCTGAAAACACATTTTGTAGTGAGTGACAACATTGACTCCAATTGAGGATGGTGCCTTGTTGGCAAGGTGCTGAGATCCTACAGACCAGTAGCCTTCACCATCGGGCATGGAGTCAAAAATATAATGAATCTATAAAACCATAAAATATTCTTGGAAATTTATTTACAGGGCATCCTTTCCTCATCAAACTGAAATACATAAATATAAATTTTAACAACTTGAAATTAAATGCCCAACTAGTGAGCTTAATTATTTACAACTCCTACTTATGTATAGGGCATCAATTCACCCAAGTGAGGCCAACCCTCCAATGGTAATAGGTAAACATTTGGGTGCTCGACCTAATGCCTCCATGTTGCTGAAATTTTGAAATTAAAAAAAGTATGCACCATGACATATTTTTCGACAAAAATATTTATGCGCCCCCAACTTGGTCGTTGATGCTCAACTATTTTCATTTCCTCCATAAATCTTATAGGGGTCCATTTTCATGAAAATAGTGGTTAACATGTGTATGCATCCCATAAGATCTTCAGACCAAAGGTTTGACACATACCTTGGAATAGATGTATACTATTGTAGGCAAAAGAAAGATACCATGTAGTCAACTACTGGAGCATGGAACTTATGAGGAAAATTTGTAGTTGTCTCCCTTTCTTGAACAATTTCTAGGGAGCAATATTTCTCCAATATAAAACTATAGACTTTTCTTGGCTCTTCAACTTTGGGCTCTTCTTGGAAAAATTGTCATTAGAAGTCCTCTCTCCACTCATTTGTAAGTAGATCCCTTTGATAATCTGCAACCATCTCATCCTCCTTAGAATCATATGTGTCATAAATCAAAGGAGGTTCTTGAACTTGTTCGCTAGGTGAAGGATGTGAATCATAAATTGGAGCCTTTTCTTCCTATGCACATTCCCATGACTGGGACTCTTGTAGTTCTACATCACTCGAGTTCCCATCGGAGTCATACTCATCATAAGAAGGAGAATCATCAAATTTGGTAGAATAATATCTCTAAGGGTTTGTTTAGAACTTGATGATGTCTCTTTCTTCTCTTTATTGATCGCTGGGTGATGCTTCTTGATGTTAGTACATGTGTTTTGGGGGTGGAGTCCCACATACATCTTGAGCAGGATCATTGACCTCCAGAATACTTTCAACATTAAAATATACACAACAATCTGCAAACATAGCATTTGGTGGATGTAATATTTTGCAATAATAATTGAATTCCATGTGAAAACTCTTTAAGCAAGATATGTTGCCATAATGTATTATTCTGTACCAATTTCTAAAATCATCTCCTAAATAGTACATGAACAATTTCATTTTCTCATATTAAAAAATAATACCCTATTGGTGCATGCATTCATGAAATCCTTAAGGTATTTGTGAGGCCTTCTATTTGTGTTTCCACTGAATCTAGGCAAATAGATATTCCATTCTTGAAATGAGGGGAAATAATTGGGATAACTAGCAATAGAAGAAAAATCCATTGGGGCAAATTTGTTGGCCACGAATGCAGGAATCGCCATTTTGAAACCCCCTTTAGGTGAGTGATCTCAAGTTCAACGGTAGGGGAAATTATCAGCTGTTTAGCATTAGAGCGAGTATGAGGCCTCTTGAAAACTAGGATGATCAAATACACATATAGAAAGCAGATTTGCCATGATGTTTACCAGAAGATTGAAACAATGGAGTCACAAAGGTGTTTGTAAATGAATTCAGACAGTGAAGTCAAAAAGGTGAGGGATCTTCAACCCACACATCTCTTGCTCACCTGATAGAGGGAATGCAAAGATTTTTCGTACATAGTGGAAAAAAAGTTCTAGTTCGCCCCCTACAATGATGCCAAAAAGTTGTTGGCACATTTTGTAGCACTTGGATCACGAGTGCCTCAGGAGATATGACAGTTTCCTAGATATAGCCTTAGGTTGAAGGAAGAGACTAGTGCATACGACATCTTAAAGAGAGGAGTGCTTTTCGAAATTATATGTATGGATTTCTACTACACTCCAATTGTCATATAGTTAGAAAATTTAATGAAAGTGGTTGGTTCAACAATCCTTCATCAAGGTAAACTCAATCAAATACATGGGTCTAAATTCACAGGGGTTAAATTGGGTTGATCTCAAAGAGAAATGTTTTGTTCTGGTGACCCACAGACAACAACAAGAAGCTTTAATATTATTGTTGTAATAAAGTGAAGAGGAGGAAAGAAATGAAGGAATTCTATGCATAGGGTTGGGAACAACACATAATCCTAAGCAACAATATTCTTACAGAAGGATAAAAGACTGAAGAGATGGAATGACAGGAATTGTGGAGCATGAATTAAGGTTTCATGCTCTATGCCTCATGGATACAGTTATCACTAATCAGTATAAGTAAATTTGTGCTCTTAAAGGTACATAAGTAAATCTTTAATTAATATAGGTATTGTTACTACTGAGCAGCATACATATAACCATGAGAGAATGAGATCCAGAAGCTCAAGACCAACCTCAGCGTCAAAAGGTATTTCTACCTTATATTCAAGGGGTATAGAAGTCCATTTTTGGACTTCCACATACCATTGGAAATCTCATTCCAAGCACTATCCAATGGTTAGGGTATGATTCAACTTTGAGCACTTGTGTGTCTTGGAATATGGTTACAAACGTTTCTATTCTTTTTCACCGTTTTGACAACTGAAAACATGTTTTGTAGTGAGTGACAACATATCCCATATATGATATTATTGCCATTTATCATAATACATGGATGTATATAGTAATTTATTTTCTATGACTTTTTAGAATGTGAAATTTTTACGTATCTAAGGCGATATAAAAAAGTTCTTTACATAAACATTCCATAATCATATTTGCAAAATTTGACATGTTTCATGTTCTCGAAGTTATTTTTTCTTGGGAGGAGGCAAAAAATAATAACTTTTGGGAGAAAGAGGCCTAGTGAAGGGAGAAGCATAAAGTAGATTTGGTGAATGAAGAAGTAGCAAGTAGGCTTGATTAAGGTAGAATCAACATGAAGACTTAATAATCAAGAAGTAGTCTTTTTGAAGGAAAATATAGTTAACAAACTTGATGAAGGAAGACGTAACAAACAGACTCCATGAAGTAGATTGGTGCTTATGAATATATGCAACATTGGGGATTGGTGTCTCTTGTTGGTTAGTGCCTACAAATATCGCAGTAGAGGGAATTGGTGTCTCTAGTATGTTGGTTACTACAAATGTTGTAACATAGGGGATTGTTGTCCCTTATAAGCTAGTGCCTACAAATATTGTAATAGAGGGGATTGGTGCTTCTTGTGGGTCGGTGCCTACAAATATTATAATAGAGAGGATTGGTGTCTCTTGAAGGTTAGTACCCATAAATATTGCAACAATAGGGGATGAATGTCTCCTATAGGATGTATCTACCATAGAGAGGATTGGAGTATCTTGTAGGTTGATTCCTACGAATTTTTGAAAAATTAGGATTGGCATTTCCTATAGATTAATGCCTAAAAATATTACAACATTTGGGATTAGTATCTCTCATAGGTTAGTGCGTACAAATCTTACTGTAGGGGGACTAGTGTCTCTTGTAGGTTGGTTGCTAAAAAGTTTGTAATCGTAGGCTGGTGAGTACAAATGTTATAAAAATAGGTTAGTGTCTACAAAGATCTATTATAAAGAATTTTCCATTTATATCTTTTGTTTCATTTGTGATATTGTTTGGTTATGATTAGTGAATTTTTAAATAAATAAGATCTTTTTTATATTTATTCAATAAAAACCACCCCTTTCCCGCTCTCATTATAAGTGTGAATCCAATAATGATCACTTTATGGGATAGTCGACTAAGTGGTTATTGGGTTGGTCAAGTAAGCAATCAGAATATTGGTCAATTGGGAGGACCACTATTTGAATTTTCGAAGGAATCTACTAGATTTCTCTTGACTTGTACTTTCAACCAACTGAAATGAAGCTAAATAGAGATATGGAGCTTGTTTTTTGCAAATAGGTGTAACGACTGAGCCTCATAGTTCAACTAAATTCTATATAATTCAAGGATATTAGTTAGATTTGGAACCTATAAAAGAAGGATCCTATTATTCAAATACGATAGAGAGAGTGATATGACAATGAGAATCATATTCTTGTCCATTATGCATTATGATTTTATAATCATAACACATTGTGCCTCAATGATATAAAGGTGTCTCTAGACACAACCTATCATATTGAAACATTATGTTCTATTTTCTTTAATATTTCATTAGATTCTTTTTTATATTCTCTATTTCTTTGGTTTCGAGTATGAGAGCATACCCCAACATCTATGTCCACAATGAAAATCACTAGAGGAAGTAATTAATTAGGGATCTTTTACATGAAAAGTGTCCTTGTGATGTGTTGGGAATGCAATGTTGGTTCTTAAAGCTACTATCATCAAGGAAAATTTTCAGTCAGAATTGTCTTTCCTTGGACCCCATTCAGGTCGAACTCAGAGTCTCATTTTTCTTAAGTTTCCTTATTGGTATATACTAGTGGGTAAAGTGCCACAGTTAACTACATCTAGTTCTGTGGAAACTAATTGGTCTTAGTAGCTTTGTGGCCCATCCTCTTTTCTCAAGATAAATTCTTAATATCCTTAATGAAAATTTAGTACTTAACATTAACAAGTGATTTTTTTTTTCTTTTAAATATGTTTAAAGGCCAATTTTTTTATAAAATATTCATTAAAATCTATGCGATTGTTATTTTGTATGCTTGTGACTAGTATCTATTGGTATATACTAGCTATGAATTCTAAAATTGAAGAAAATTTTACCCTCATGATTTCTGGTTCAAGATTAGGGAACAATTGTCTCTAAAATTGAAATTGAAAATTTGTATGAGTTACTATTATTTGGATATATAATCGATTTGTTGAAGCAAATAATACATGACTAACTTTTCCCATATGTTTGTAAATTTAAAAGAGGGATTGTGTCTATCCATTTTGTTCCCTTTGATAAGCATTGTTTCTTCAGATGATAATACTAGGTAACAAAAATTTGTTGTGGTTTTCACTTTAGTTCAGTAGTATTATCTCCATGGAACTACCAAATATTAGTCATCTTATTTTTGTACTTGATTTTGTGTTGAAATTCATGATGTAGAAAACCGACTTTTGAGTTGCCTGGGAGTGATGTAACATCTTATACACATATATATATGAACAATAATTTGGAAAATCAATACTCAATTTCTTAGCCAATAAATTCATTTTGGTGTAGTCAATGTTAGTGGAGGATTAGGTACCATATAGTATTGTAATTATTGAAATATATTTTAGGGATACGTATCACTATCTTGATTATATAAAGAAATATATGTTTTGTTGATGTAACATTATATGAAGCATAGCATTTTCCTCATTGTGGTGGTTGTTTTATTTCTCTTCATACCAACATCATGGAAAACCTTCATTAGATGAGATGGTTGTCTATTGGTCATCCCACTTGTAAAGATATGGTTTAGTATTACCTATGAGTTGTCTAATTTATTTTACTAGTGGCTTAGTGAAAATTTTTAGTTACCCTTTTTTCTCCAAATGATATTGATATAGGTGATTTGTTTCTATTCACAACTCATCATAGCTCATGTCCTCATCATATGTTGACTAAATTCCATAATATGTTAAGCATAGTTCATTTATATGAACTCAATACACAAGAATAATATACCAACGTATGAGGCCTATACTATGTCAAAAATCCTAATATCTCCCTTTCCACTCTTATATCCTATTACCATCCCCCTTTTATTCACTCACTGTGTCACTATCATTAAAAAATCATGAGGGATGATATTGTTCATTTTAGTGATATTCATTATTTTTAGTGTGTTAATTGAGCTAAAGATATAATTTTTATAACAAGGGTGGTGAACCTTGTAACCATAGTAAAAATATAGTAATCAAAATCATTAATTTACAAATGTACACAAACCTACCTAGAAATCCATCAGTTGAGTTTTTTTCCCAAGTGACTTGACATGGATCAATGTTGGTCAAAGAGATCTCAAGTTGGATAGAGGAACTTCCATCTCATTTTCAATGGCCAATGTCAAAATAGAGACAATACACAAAGCCATCATTCAAATATTATAATTATTTTGCATTTTGGCATATCACATGAGTGTTCTCATGCATTCCATGTCATAAATTTACCCGATGTATGCTTATCCAAGTCAACAATTCCCCAAGTTACGCCCCTCTGTATTTTGAGACTATAATAGTTTATAAAATCTAAAAATAAGGGTTAGTTGTTGCTCAACATGCTCGCCTTTATTTTTATGTAATATTCATGTAATATATATTAAATAGGGTGAAAATTGAAGGTAAACCAATAGTTAGTGTATGTAAATGTTCCATGGTGATTCGCCACAATAGTTTATGAAACATACAAACTACTATGGAGTATTAAAACGACTTGATATGAATATTGTATATCGGTGTGCATTTTCACTTGATGACAAGGGTTTATGGATAATTGTTAATGACTATAATGCAAAATTGTACTTCTTGATAAAAATGTTGTTTTCTAAGTAGATACTTATATTGTAAGTTTTATTTTCAATGTAGATTAATAGGTAGTGTCCAAACCTAGCTTGCATTGCAATTTCATTTTTATCTTTAGTGAGAATAACACAATGGTATTGTGTTTTTATTTTATAGAGTATGATATATATATACAAGTGTTTTCATTATTTGAATTATTTCATGTCTTTCACTACAAAGTGTGGCATCCGTATAATGGTGAGGCATTGAGGTTGGATACAAAGGTGCTTCACAAAGAATTGTGAATCACAGTGCTAAGGGCTATGGTCAATACTAGGTTAACTTAAATCCAATGGTGTAGTACACCCCTATAGCATTTACTTTATGCCTAATTGAAATTTATATTTTTATTTCAAATTGTGAAATTCACCTATATAAGTTAGACATTGAGGTTGAAGAATAAGAGAACCTTTCAAGGCGTCATTAATTGTAGACCTCTAGTTTCCCCTTGTGCCAAATGAAGGATTATGGTCAATACGATTCAAGTCTCCTTGTTAACATATACCCAATGGTCCAAAAAACCTGACTTGCACTCTGATTGATTTTTATGGCAAATGATCATCTTAAAAGCATCAGATCGTAGAAATTATTTCTTAATTTGGGAATCATATATGTATTAGTTTTGTACAAACCATATAGTATTTTTAAGTTTATGACCCAGTATTGACAAATGGAATGTAACATAATTTAAGAAATTCATTTTTTTGATAGTACTCACACATTAGAAGAAATATATTATGTCTCAATTCGATAATCCCTTAAGATCGTTAGAGAAACATTAAAAATCATACTTGATGTTGCATATGCATTGTGTATAAACCTAAAAATAGTGCAAATTAGTCTTATAATACTCTTAAGATGCTAGCAAAAAATGCTACAATGATACCGCTAACCTAATAAAAGTTGTTGAATGCTCTTATCCTTTGGAGAGAGAGCATTGATGCGGGTAGGGTTTTTGGAGTGAGAGGATAAGGTTTGAAAAGGTAAAAATATTGATCAAAGGGAGGATAAGGATGACAATACTATATCAAATCAAGCCACATATGTCTAGATTCATCCCTTCCACATCTCCAAATCAACTAAATAAACATCCATGATGAAGAAAAAAAGAGAAAGAAAAAGTGAAACCAGTGTTATGTAATTCGAGTGATTAGAGTAATCTAACCTGAGATAGGCCTACCTACAATGAGCCTAATTACAAGTATGGTTTAAAGAAAGAGCTACCGATTGAAGAGCCTAAATGTATTGAATCTGTTGTAATTAATGTTGTATAAAGAAATACCAATACTTTTACTCATGTCATTTTTTCCTTATTGTATGTAAATCAATGTTCCTTTAATTATATTTGAAGAAGATTTGGCTTCTAGTACTCACATTTGCATAGGAAAGTAAATTTTGAATACATTTTATTTCTATGTTTGAATTTAATAGGTGCTAGGAGCTAAGGGAGAAAATATTGGAAAACAATGCTAATCAACATAAGCCATGACTAGCCTTCAACAATAAGGTGTGTCCCTACTCAACTCATTCCATTTTACAAGTGCATGAGTCCAGGTCATTATTGGTAAGTAAGTGGATACATTATTGTTTTTCACAAATTAGTCGGTAAATCCATGGGAAAGACTCTTTGGAAATATAGGGATGATGCACAAGAAGAATGAAGCCACAAGGATTCACATTAGAGAGTGAAACCATTAAAATTAGAAAGAAAGAAATGTAGTGTATGACATTTACTACAATAGGGGTTTGAAGGGTTATCTATTTGACCTCCTTTTTTATATGATCAATGTAAAGAGATAGACATATAACATATGTTGTATTCAAAAAGATAAACAACATAGATTAAAAAGACCATAGTAATCTATCTATAATTAATTATATGCATTCTTTTATTTCTTTTTCTATTACTCACATTTTTAGTTTCAACAAATTTTTAAAACAACTCTTGAATTACATGATTGATAACTTTATTAATAAAACTATTTAGATTATACAAACTATTCATTAAATTTCAAATTATTAATTTTATGTAAAACAAGTATACGTAATAGTGATTATAAAATTTTTTAATACAACTACTTAAGACTAAAATCCATTTTACATCAATTAAGTTACACCCAAACTAATATTAAAAAAAAAAATCCAACTAAATAACATAAAAAATAAATAACATAAAATAATAAATAATAAATTTTAAAGTAAAATTAACAATTACACATAAAAAAAAGTTACTCACCGTAAAAGGAAGAAAACGAATCAGTTATAAACTAAATATCTTTGTAAGAAGTAAAGCTTCAACACTTATCGTTTACCCTAAAATAACGCACACTAATATAGAGTACGTTTAGCGAAGTGAATTCAAGGTGAAGTTATTCTCTAACAATCGTAGAATACTTTAAAGTAAATATTGACCATTAGTATCCGAAAAAGGAAAATCCATTGTATGCTAAGTAAATGCCGTTGTCTACCGAGTACATAACTTCGGTGGGATTCGCAATATTTTTTTTTTTTTTGGAATTTGGTTAACCTAGTTTGATACATTTTTTTGTTGTGTTTTTGAATTTTTTTGGGTGGTGGAGATAGATTCAAAATTATCAATCTTTAAAACATTTAAAACTGTGAAATTTGATTGATATAAATTAGATTTCAATTTTTTTTGTGTCGTGACCTTGTTAGGGTATAACATTCTTTTCAAAGAAAATAAAAACCCACTACAAACGAGAAGTTAATTAATTTCCATGCATACCCAATTATAACCCCTAACCGGATTAAAAACACTCACATAGAACTCAAATGGATCAGCCTCTTGCTTTGCCTAACAAAGTTATATGGTAAGCTGGAAGGACAGCTGTCTCGTTAGCGTTTAGATTTTTGGATTTACTTTAGTGTGGTTTACCGATATCTAGGTCCTAGGTTGAATTATGAATTTCTGATATACTAATTTAAGGAAATTATTTTTTTTTAAATTCAGTATATCAATAATATATACTCAATCATAAGTTTTTGATATATGAATCTAAAACGTAACTGATTCCATATGAATTTATTTTTGTTCTTAGTGATTTAAATTTAAATGTAGATTTAAATTTCTAAAAACTTATTCAGAGACCATAGCTCAGATATATTGAATTATGAGTTTCTGATATATAAGAATAAATGAGAATAAAAGATAACGGATTACATACACGTATTTGTTCTTAGTCATTTAAATTTAAACGCAAATTTCAATTTCTGGACGATTCTACAGAGTCGATCGAACACAGTTCAGAGTATAAACATTCAGTTTGCGTGTAGAAATATAAATATACAAGGATATATATATATATATATATGAATGAGATGGTACATCTTTCATATACGTTCCTGGAATAATCATTTATGCATCTTCTACTGCTTTATTTGACATAAAGATCCCTCTATTCTTATAGTTACAAATAAAATATTGCTAAACTACACTGGGCAAGACTAAACTACACTAGGCAACGCTATACGGATTGGGTGTCTGACCAACACAAGTGATCCGCAGGCCAATAACTTATATTTAAGTAGCTCTTTCCAGGTAGCCATAGTATTGAATCTCAGACAACGTCTTCGGCAGTTCCCAACCCTTGTGGACCTCATTGATGAAAACATCTGCAGCCTGGTTAATATTTTCATGCGAAGTACCCTTTGCTTCTTTCTTATCAGATGATATTGCCGCCGAAGCCAAGGAAAGGGAGCCAGAAACGGTTGGAAGCGGCCCATGTCCCAGTGGATTCACTCTGGACTCCGATTGCTTCGACCGTCCATTCTGATCTTCTGATATGCCTCCGCACTTTAATAACCATTTTCCGCACATCTTGGAACACTCTAAAATTTCTAGTATAATTTACTGATGATAACAAACAATTTACTGAATTAAATCAACAAAAAGAGAGCAGAGAGATAAAGGAAGATCTCTGTCACAAATTCAAAACGAAGAGAAAACTCAGACAAGGAAAATGGACGATTCACCTCAATTAATAAATTGTCCCTGCTTATCCTAATATATAAGATCGTGGCACTCGTACTTTCTAAGAACCCTTCTCATATTCGTCAGGAAGGGATATTATTTTGGTTTAAAGGTGATTCGCCACGATTTGATTTATTGACGAATCACTAAACATTTTTCTTTGCTTCCATTCAAAGAAACAAAAAGATTAAACGAGCGGAGGAAAACTTTATCTACAAGCAGAATAAAATAGAGGTATCCATGCCGAGTTTATTCGTCAAATAGTCGGCCAAAGAAGATGGGTGATTGGATATTGGAATTTTTCAAAATAGTCGGTTAGTTAGTTTTTGAACTCGTTCTGTGTAAATCAGATTTTTGAAATATGTTCAAAATCACAATCAAATAAGTTCATGCATATCACGAGCTCACATAACAATCAATATAGATTTACAAATAACTAAATGTTACACAACTTTAAGAATCTTCCGCCTACATAAGAAATGCCTTTCCTCTCAAAACTGAATACCGAGAAGTTCATGTCAAGTTCCTGACTCATTCGTAGACGCTTAAATTGATTTGCCAAAGTAGATATGCCATTAACTTGCATATCATTCAAATATATAGGATTTTTCTCTTGCGTGAGTCTATTTCTAATCCTCAATTTATGCGCAAGATAAATGAGCATATTTATTCTGAAAATCATTTTATGTGAAAAGGGATTTGGTCTATTTGAAAATTTGGATTGAGATACATGAGCATATTTATTTTTAGTAATTAGGGTTTGATTTTAAAATTTTAAGATATTGTAAAAGAGTAGTGAAATTAATTACTTGTAAGAACCAGATTAATAGTTTAAATATTTTTGTGTACTCAGGAATTTTCAATTAATGATTTGTTAGTTTAGTGGGTTTGATTTCAGAATTAATTATTGGTTAGTTCAGTCGGTTTGATTTCAGAATTTTAATATATGGTAAAAGAGTAGTTGTGAAATTAATTATTTGTAGGAACAAGATTAAAATTTTATATTTTAAGGAAATTCACGGTATCTTACTATTTTATATTTTTAAATTATAAAAATCTCTTGGTGGTATCCGGAATTTTCAATTAATTATTTGTTATATGGGATTTTTTGGATTTAGGTTTAATACGATAATTTTGGTAGTTTAAGTTATATAAACAACCAAGTTTGCTTTTCATTGTTTTGATTTATCTAAATTATTTTTTGATAATATACATATATTGCCGATAAAACAACATATGATTATGAAGATTTACATGTTATAAACTAGCATTTGTACCAGAGGTTGCAAAGAAAACGTCGTAAGGCATAAAGTGCGGAAATCCATTATCCATAGCATTTGCACCAGATGTTGCAAAGAAAACGTCGTAAGGCATAAAGTGCGGAAATCCATTATCCATGTAGTGTGTGCATTATTCAACAAGATGGATCTCTCTAAATTTGTTGTGAACATTTATGTTGTTGCATTTCTAATATTAAATTTCTTATCACCCCATGATGAAAATCCCTCTAATTATTAGCATCACAATTTTTTCCACTTTAGTGGGTTTACCTTCAACCTAAAGAAACATGAATTTGAGTCACTCAATTAAAAAGAAATTGCTAAATTGCTATTTATCAGGTTTTGAGTAAAAACAATTAATAACTCATATTTACAACCCTTTAAATATTTACAACCTTTTAAGTCTTGTATTTATAACTCATATTTATAACCCTTTAAAATGAAACTAACTATCTATATTTTTATTAATAATAAAAAGAATCTTCTTTATAAAACTAATACTCACATGTTACTCCTATATATTTATGTTATATTTAATATTCAGTGTCCATCAATTGAATGACAAGATGAAAGCTCAACTTAATTGCACCTTTAAAACGTGACTTAAAAGTTTAATTGGTAATTATTTATTCAGTAATTTGTACATTGTTAATTGCAATTTCTCTTGAAAACCAATGTTTATAGCAAAACTTTAAAAATTAACAGTCTCTCCTCTCGTAGTCTAGTGTTTCCTTATTTGATCGTGGTATCCAATGAGAAGATGATATCTTATGTGTTTTCATGTTTCTTTATTTGATCATGGTACTCAAGATTGCCTTTCTCCAAAGTATCCAATGTGAAGATGATATCTTATGTGTTTCCGCTTTCTTAGTAGGTTCATGCGATTATTATTATTTTTGGTGTTAATGTTTATGTTTTTTTTATGGCCATTAATTATTTATTATCTAAACATTGATATTTGAAAATCCGTAAGTGGCTAGTGTAGAAATTACAAGGTATGTTGAGAATTTCGTTATCTAGTAAGCTTAGAGTCATTCTTGAGTCATTATCTTTACCATCTCAGGAAGAAGAAGAAGAAGAAAAACCTATTGAATTGAAAAAGAACCCTAAAAAGTATTAGGATCCATGGGTCATTTTTTTGCATCATGTAGCAAGATCACAAGGTTAATTGATTATGCCACATGAAGAATTAGTGTTTGCCAATATTTAGGCTTATAACTAGGTGATTTTTCTAGTAATATTCTTATACCAATTTACCATGATAATTCTCTTTTAAATTAAAAGACAAGCATTGTTTTTTAGTGTCTCAACTTCATTTATAAAGAGTTTAGTGCTGATAATTAGTAGATTATATGAAATTTTGAAAATTGCAGTAATATATTATTGTTGTAAGGCTCTGCACTCCCAATGGAACTCATATAGTGAGTGGATAAAGAAATGATAAGCTTTTCAAATGGTGAAATAATTTTCATGTGTGATATTGTGATCTAGATAAATAAAACCAAACTCTTCGTTTATCATGTGTCTTAACTCTTCTATATCTCCAGTGTAACTTTTGTACAAATAAGAAGCATTTGCTAATCATGCATCATGTAAAATGATCTCCAATCAGTAGAAAAAACTTAATATCAAAGAAAGAAAGTCAGAGGAAAATGCTTTTAATTTCCACAAATGACTCAATATTACAAAAGAGATGCTTGCTAATGATGGGAAAAGTGTAGTAACAACTTTTATAAAGAATCCTATATAGATTTCCTGTTAACAACATATTAAGATATTTTAGAGAGTAGTTGAGTATGTTTAGAGATGTGCTAAAGAAGATAAGGTCACTGAATAAAAAAAGAAGATAAACATCAATTCTTATTCGAGAATAATACAAAAAAGAATTTGTGGGAACTTACTACTCTTGAGAGAAGCTTCCTAAAATTTTCTAATGGTGCTTCTTGTTAAATAAATAGGTTTAAGGCTACATCTAATTACATCAACATGGATAAGACAAGCTCTGAAGGATATGGATGTAATTTAATTACTAGAGTTGATATTCATGAAGTGAGAGTGCACAGATTAATATATCCCAAGATTGAGGGAAGGTGGAGGTTAGATTAACACATACATGACCTTTGTTGTAAAAGGGATCAAAACAAACAAATAGATTTGCAGGAGTGCATCATAAAAACCTATTAGATGATGAAAAGTAGACATGTAGGCATATTTTCCCTAGTGTGGAAAATGAGTAAATTATATTTTAGTAGAAAATATTTTCCTCTTATTTATAAGGTCTAATATTTTAACAAAAGATTGGCCAATATTTCACAATTTTTTATAATTTAAAGCAAGATTGGTTGAAAATCTAAGAGATTTTATAATTGAGAGAAAGATACGTCTAAATAATATATACATATTTGGTTATCAATAAGACATACATATATATAGAGAGAGAGATAGAAATTTTGCAACTTAAGGTTTTATATTAATCAAAGACCATATTTACATGGGTTTATAAGGATTTCTAGAGTGACCATGGAGGATACAACCTCTCATCGTTTGCTCCCTGAAAATATACCTTCAAGGTTCCTTACGTGGATAATAGAGCTACTATACCTGACATTGACAGTGTCCAGTAGATTTTCTAGCCCAAAATCTGCTATATATGGCTCCATGTCAAAGCCCAGAAGGATGTTGCTTGGCTTAATATTTCCATGAACAAACTTCCTTTCATGTAAATAAGCCATGCCTCTCGCTACTCCCTTTGCAATTTTAAATGATAAGTTTGTGTTTACAAAACATAATCTAATGCAAGGATGCTAAGCTGGAAATGGCTATCTATCTTTCAGCGAGCATTGTTGACCCCTACTCAAAGATTTCTTGGACAATGTCTATATTTTGCTGCTTTTCAACTGACATAGACAATGAATCAGTGGATTTCCTTCTGAAACAATTCTTAAATTTGCCTTCCTTCTTAACTGGAGCTAGTGGTGTGGAAGTCTCAAGTGGGATCAAATCCACTACAATGCATGTAGTGTCATCCATAAGTCCTCTTATCCTCAAAGCCTCCTACAACTAAATCGGTTACGCTATGATAGAAAATAAACTTAAAGATGGTGAAATTGATCACTTATCCTTTTCAACAATATTTATATCTTAACAGTTTGTTTTGCAGCAAGTTCTGCTGGCAAGCCTCGACAGCAATTTGCAGCCTTCTCAAAGCTCAATGCATCCCAAACACCATCAGTTGCAATGATAAGCCTTCCTCTAGCATTTGATAGCTATTGAAACAAAAAATTACCAGTCTAAATCAAACAGACACATTGTGACCAGGTATTTTTTTCCTCTAGTAAATGGATAAAATCCATCCCCTGCCACTGCAACAATAATACACCATATATCAACTTCCCATTAAAACTGAGAATGAGCTGCAAGTAAACTATGAGAACACTGATGCCTCATAAGCATGGAGTTAAGTTTGATCCCCGAGCTTTGCTACAAGCCTCAATCGTAGAAATATTTAAATTTTTAAGAAGACTTTGGCCATTTCATAAGCAACTGAGTTGATAGCAGAGTTTTTCTGTTGCTAAGTCCCAATCATAGAGATGTCTATATGAGTTATGTCAATGTCTAAGTATAGCTGTTGAATATGGAATGTGGGTGTAAGTCCTCATCTCTGTCCAACTTATGTCAAAGCAAGGATGCTACATAGGAAGAAAGAATTAGTTAATCGGTTGTGGATGATGGCATTTTTTCTAGAAAATGCAATACCTCCTTCATTGATGGTCTCTTTTGAGGGGAAGCAGAAGCACAATTCAATGCAATCCCCACAAACACTGAGATTTCTTCCCTTCCTTCAAACTCTGGTCGAAGAGTAGGATCTATGATGCACAAAAGGTGATTCTTGTCATCAACAAAGTTTTGACCCCATGTTGCAAAATCCTTATCTGAAGGCCAACATGCACATAAATGCCCTCACTAGGTGTAATGTCAATTTGACAGACAACACAAGAGAAAACTCTTGATACTTTCTGCACCGTATATTCCGAGCCCAACCTGCAATGTCAAATACACAATTATTAGCATGATGGGCTTGCAACAAGATGCATTCTACAATATTCTCTACAACTAGTTTTTATTTCAGTACATCACATGGAAAAGCAAGTATTCAATATTTCGTAGCTAAGACAAAGATATACAAGGACATAACAAAAAAAGGCCTCCTTTGGACTTCTCTTACCTCAGTATAAATAACATACCAAATCCTAAAAGGAAGGAAACACCATTCTATATTAAATTCCTAGAACCCAAAAACAGATAAGAAATAGATTAATGCTTTTACTAAGGCTGAACTGAGTATAAACTAAATCTGTTAACAGGAAAAAGATTATTTAAAAAAAAAACAGATTGAAAAATTGAAAATTCGAAAATGCCAAAATATAAGTAGGCATTACCCATGCATAGCCACAATTCAAATTTACAACACAATTATCCAATTTTAATAAAAATTTGTAAACATAGATTGTCCACATTCAAGGAGCGGCAACTCAGATACAATTTATCATGTTTTCTTCCGAATCCAATGATAAGTCTGTGTTTACAAAACATAATCTACTACAAGGATGCTAAGCTGGAAATGGCTATCTACCTTTAAGGGAGCATTGTTGACCCCTCCTCAAAGATTTCCTGGAGAATGTCTATATTTTGTTGCTTTTCAACTGACTTAAATGATGAATCAGTGGATTTCCTTCTGAAAAAATTCTTAAATTTTCCTTCCTTCTTAACTGGAGCTGGTGGTGCGGATTTCTCAGGTGGGATCAAATCCACTACAATGCATGTAGTGTCATCACTAAGTCCTCTTATCCTCAAAGCCTCCTACAGCTAAATCAGTTAGCCTATGATAGAAAATAAACTTAAAGATGGTGACATTGATCGCTTATCCTTCTCAACAGTATTTGTACCTTAACAATTTGTTTTGCAGCAAGTTCTGCTAGCAAGCCTCAGCAGCAATTTGCAGCCTTCTCAGACCTCAACGCATCCCAAACACCATCAGTTGCAATGATAAGCCTTCCTCCAGCATTCAATAGCTATTGAAACAAAAATTTACCAGTCTAAATCGAACAGACACATTGTGACCAAGTGTTTTTTCACCCCAGTAAATGGATAAAATCCGTTCCCTGCCACCGCAACAATAATACACCATATATCGCCTTCCCATTAAAACTGAGAATGAGCTGCAAGTAAACTGTGAGAACGCAGATGTCTCATAAGCATGGAGTTAATTTTTATCCTTGAGCTTTGCTACAATCCTCAACTGTAGAAATATTGAAATTTTTAAGAAGACTCTGGCCATTTGATAAGCAACTGAGTTGACAACAGAGTTTGTCTGTTGCTGAGTCCCAATCATAGAGACGTCTATATGAGTTATGTCCATGTCGATGTAGAGATTTTGAATATGGAATGTGGGTGTAAGTCCTCATCTCTGTCCAACTTATGTCAAAGTAAGGATGCTACATAGGAAGAAAGAATTGGTTAATCGATTGTGGATGATGGCATTTTTTCTAGAAAATGCAATACCTCCTTCATTGATGGTCTCTTTTGATGGGAAGCAGAAGCACAATTCAATGCAATCCCCACAGACACTAAGATTTCTTCCCTTCCTTCAACCTCTGGTCAAAGAGTAGGATCTATGATGCGCAAAAGGAGATGCTTGTCATCAACAAAGTTTTGACCCCATGCTACAAAATTCTTATTTGAAGGCCAGCATGCATAGAAATGCCCTCACTAGGAGTGATGTCAATTTGAGTTTGATAGACAGCACAAGTGAACAATCCTGATACTATCTGCACCGTATATTTTTAGCCTAGCCTGCAATGTCAAATAGTCAATTATTAGCATGACAGACTTCCAAGAAGATGCATTCTACAATATTCTCTACGGCTAGTTTTTATTTCAGTACATCACATGGAAAAGCAAGGACTTAATCCATCATAGTTGAGACAAAGATATACAAGGGCATAACATAAAAAGGCCTCCTTTGGACTTCTCTTACCTTCGTATAAATAACATACCAAATCCTAAAAGGAAGGAAACACCGTTCTATATTAAATGCCTAGAACCCAAAAAACACATAAGAAATAGATTAATGCCTTTACTAAGGCCGAACCGAGTATAAACTAAATCTGTTAACAGGAAAAAGATTATTTTAAAAAAACCAGATTGAAAAATTGAAAATTAAAAAATGCCAATATAAGCAGGCATTACCTATGCATAGCCACAATTCAAATTTGCAACACAATTATCCAGTTTTAATAAAAATTTGTAAACATAGATTGTCCACATTCAAGGAGCAGCAACTCATATACAATTTATCATTCTTTTTTCTGAATCCAATGATAAGTCCGTGTTTACAAAACATAATTTACTGCAAGGATGCTAAATTAGAGTTGTTGAATTTCTCTAAAAGAGACATTGGTTCAAGCCTACAAGGAGCAAAGAGATTTGATGTTTGGAGTTCTATGCTATTTGGACATCATATTTCTTTAAATACAATGTAATTTTTTAGAAAAGTTCAAGCCCAGTGCAGTTCTGCCCTGCAAATAGTTCTGCCATGCATACATACACTTAAATTGCTACTAGACTTATGATATTGACAAAGTCAAAGTAAAGTGGTATACAAGAGAATGTACCAAGCTAAACCACAAGTACATAACAAAAAGTACATAACATTGGTCTGGCAAATCAATAGCGATATCGTACTTGCTTTTCCTTCCACATACATACAATTCCTCCAAAGGCAAGGCCAAGAAAATTTTCAGCTCTAGTCAGCACCAGTGGGTCACTAAAACAAGTGACCACAAGAAGAGACACAATTGTATTAATCCAAAGAAAATAAAAAGTTGTTAATTAGAAATCTATTGTCAAACACCATTGTTCTCATAAGTAGTGTTTGTTATCACATGCGTTTACAGTGGCTATTCAAGTTTCAATTTATTAGATTAGTTCGAACTTGTTTTGGTTCACTATGAATAATCACTATTAAGTTGTTTACATATTCTACTCTTGAGTGAGCGAATGAAGTGTAAATAAGATGGCCATCATTCCAATGTCAGCCAATGGAGTGTAATCATAAACTCATCCGATAGAGATCAACCACGGGAATAATGTCAAGCTCTATCATACAACATTAAGTTTTTCTTTTCAATTAACAAGCTACAAGTTATTTGGCTGTCGCATAAAATATAAATTCAGGAGTTAAAAGACACTAGGGCCATTATTGCTAAATATGCACCAAGCTTTACTGACTCACCTGACCAGAATGCAAAAAGAAATGCTACAATGCAGTAGCAATGGATTCTTTAGCTAAAATTGGCCAGACTTTAATTAATTCACAAAAATGTTGAATGCTATCAATTGTTCAAAAGTTTTAAACAAGCAAAGAAACACAAGACAAAAGATAAGAAATGCTCACCAAAAGACAAGAAATGTGCAACTGATTAAATTAGTTACTGAGGTGTGCTGAAATGCCTTAAAAAGTGCTTATAGACATTAACTATATTTATTAAGGACCCCAAGAAAACATAATTTTTAAAATATGCTTATCTTTGAGATTTGAATTGGTTTATCTACTTATTTCTACAAACCCTAATGAATTTCATTGAAAGACAATAGGTAGGACATACATAGAATTGGTTAATGATCTATGTACAACATTAATAATGCTTATTCTAATAGGTCCCTGATAGTAATCCTTTGCCCCAACTGGAACTTTCAGAGAAAAAGGTTTTTCCCCTAGGTTTGTTATTATCATGTTCTTGTGCTCTAAAAGTTTGCTCCAAGTAGATCAAGCGGGTCACTAAAATAAGTGAGCACTAATGGCTTTCACATTTATACAAGCAATTGGCAAGGGACTTTACATGGACTCCACTCAACTTCAGACATAGCTTCAGCAAATATGCAGAGTGATTCAAATTGAACACATGTAAGTAGTGACATTGGCTCACAGTAATACAACAAATATAAAATATTGAAGCTTTTACAGAAGCAAGGAGTAAGAAAAATTATGAAGCTCAGAGAAGTAGATTTAAATCAATCAAAGCTTGTTGAATGGCTATAACGTCCATAGAAATAATCTTCGAAGGTTTTTCTCTCATGTACAAGATCTACACTTTGATCTGGACTACTGTTTGATACCAAGTCATCATCAACTCCAAGCATTGCAAGTAATAGATGTGTTTTGTTGATGGTATGACTATTGGGGAATGATTGTCAACAAATCATTGACATTAAAACTCGACTACACATACTCCCTAAATTCTTTTTGCAGAGCTACTTTAGCAAATATGCCCATGCAGAGTGCTATGCATGCACAGGACCTGCCTTGAACTATCGATTCCTGCAGTTACCAATGTCTATTTGTAATGATCAGGTAACTGAGGTTCAACAATATAAAGGTGGACAACATTACAAATATGTGTATAGTTGTAAGAGCCAGAATCATAATACCCAAGTCCAAATGGCCTTTATTTCTCTTGAATCTCAGTTGCATGAATCTTAATATCAAATGGAATTAGTGTCTCTTGAGCTCTATCTAGCAGCTTTTCAATGTCCATATTTTTTGATTCAAAGTCAGCTCTGTCGAGCAAATCAACATCTAACTGTTGTTCCACGTTACAATCAATCACATCAATGTATATGTCAGGGTCAGGAGGAGGAAAGTGACAGGAATGCCCACTATACTTGGCCCAATATATTTCCTTGGCAAGATGAAAAGCCTCTTCGCCTGCCGAATCATTCCAATTAAGTATAGAATCGTAACAACTTACATACATTTTTGCCTTGCAAAGTTCTTTCCATGGTAGACCAACAGATTCGCAATACTCCTTCTCCGAGGAGGGTACAATTGGTTTCCAGACTTCTGATAACATGACCAATCAGAGTTAGACTAAGATATGATATCATACACATAATCATCACTACCCTGTCCACCAATAAAGGACCCATAAAGGAATTGCATAATTTAAAAAATAGTAGTTTTAATCATACCAGAAACAAATAACACAAAACTATTCTTTTTAACCTGATAACCAATAGCAGAAACCTAAAAGAAAACTTCCTAATTTCCAACAAAGTTCACTCATGGGTGATGCATACAAAACTATTCTTTTTAACCTGATAACCAATGGCAGAAACCTAAAAGAAAACTTCGTAATTTCTAACAAAGTTCACTCATGGGTGATGTATACACTAATAGCAGATACACTATAAGAATGATAGAATCTGATATAAACTCCAACACAATCAACATAGTTTTCACTTCACACCACCAATAATTGTGACAAATACCAATCCGCCAATAAAGGACCTACAAAGGAATTGTATAATTTTTTAAATAGTAGTTTTAATCATACCAGAAACAAATAACACAAAACTATTGTTTTTAACCTGATAACCAATTGCAGAAACCTAAAATAGAACTTCGTAATTTCCAACAAAGTTCACTCATAGGTTATGCATACACTAATACCAGATACACTACAAGAATGATAGAATCTTATATAAACTCCAACACAATCAACATAGTTTTCACTTCACACCACCCAATAATTGTGAAAAATACCAAAAATATGAATAGATTTTGGCCCACATTTTCAACACTATTCACCAATAGCACATATATGTCAAAGGTTGCAATCAACACCTTTAGATGAAACTTCTAATCGTACCTATCACAAAGCACCACACATGTTAGTGGTAGAGCAAAAACTTGTTTAAAGGGCAAGTTTTCAATTCAATTCCTAGCCTGTCAATTTTTTACCAAAGTGTGTTAAAGGGGGTAACAGGGTGGGTTTCAGAGGTAGCAATCCAAAACTTTATATTGAACCTTAAGGGTGCCTGCCATGAAGGGGCATCTATCTCATTGATAGAACAACTAATTGCTTGAGGACAGATCTTAGATTCAATTCCTATAGCTTGTCTAGTTTTCAACAATATATAACTATATACAGACACACCACAACCATGAAAAATCCATAGAAATTTCAACATACAAATAGTATGATTGTCTACCAAACTTTTCAAAAAGATATACATTTAGAAAACACAAACCAATATAAAATACCTAGAAAGATCATAACTTTCAAGTTTCAACCCAATTCGAAAAACTAGCGATTTCCAGATTGACTACCATTAACAAAGACCCAATAATCTCATAATTTTGAAGTAAATTCACCATTTAGAGATAAATTAATGAAGCAAATATTCCAAAGAAAAATGTCATAATTATCAACTCAGTTGCAGACAACAGGCACCAATGGAATTGCTGATGAATGAGAGCCAGTACTGCAGATATGTTAGTAGTCTACACAAAACAGATAATGATGGACACATATACTCGGGTGAATTGAGGGCTCTAACAGAAGCAAAATAGACTATTCCTGAGATCCCCAAAGCAGGAAGATATGGTGTTCAACCAAACACCACCCTAGCGTAATAACATCCTCAATGTGGAAATAAATTGTGATTATGGATGAGTAATCTAGTCATAATTTTGATCCTATGCCTTACGCCTAAAAATTCTCTGAGGTTTGCCACTTTCTTACTTTGGTTTGAACCTAAGTCACATGGTTTGGGGTTCAAGTTCAGGTTCAATAATGATTAGGTTCGATTCGAGTTTGAATTTCTTGATGAGGTTCACTATATAGCACAAGATAGTAAGAAATCAACATCAATAAACATGAAAAATGCTATCATGGACTTCGAAACTGCAAGAATGAACTACAAGTGTGAGCTATGACATCAAATTATGAGCTTGAACCATGGAATTGGTCAATGACCGAGAGGTTCGATGAGGTTTTCCAAACCCCAAAAGAAAATTTAGGTTTGCCAAATTTTGGATGGACTACAAGTGTGAGCTGCGACATGATGTTATGAGCTTGAACCATGGAAATGGTAATGACCCATAGGTTCGATGAGGTTTGCTAAACCTCAAAAAAGAAAATTCAGGTTTGCTGAATTTTGAACCTCAAAGTTGAAGTTCGGTGAACCTTGTGACATAGGTCTGAACTATTTTTGAATGGGCACTTGGAGATTGTGGCAAGTTAAGGGAAGGAAAGGAGGCCCAAGGGCAAAGCCTCCAAATGCTCCATAGCAGACCTATCGACTCAGAAAGGCTCTTGAACAAGGGTTGTAGAGATGATTAAGATGGGATTGAGCCAGGGGGGGATGCCCACCCTGGTTACTAGAGAAGGATAGACTTGGAATGAGAAGACAATTGGGTTTTGTAGACAGTCCATCCAAATGGGGGATCCACAAATTGCTGGCTAGAATTTTGGGGAGCCTTATGAATGGAACGGTGGAGAAAATAGCTTTCAAATCTAAGCTTAGAGAAATAATGTGGGAAATCAAGAAGGAAGCCATGGAAAAGCTCCAAGAGATTATGTGGAATGGTAACTAATTGAGATGAGCTACAGACGTCGAGAGAACAATGGAACACTGATATGAGTTGGAACCACTTCATGCATTTAACTCGAGACCACACTATTACATAGAAGGTTATCATAGAAATGAAGTTGGAATCGATACAAATTGCAAAGATCAAGAGGAGAATGGAACATTGATTTGAGTTGGAACCACTTAATGCATTCAACTCGAGAAAACACTATGACAGAGATGGTTATCATAGAGATGAATTTGGAATCGAAACAAAATGCAGACATCAAGAGGAGAATGAAACACTGATGAGAGTTGGAACCACTTCATACGTTCAACTTGAGAGCATGCTGTGACAGAGACAGGTATTGGAAAGATGTTGGGTATTTCCAGCGAGAAGAGGATAATTGACTAGGTGGGAACACTTCTACAAGAAAAACCCAGACCTGGGTGTTCTGCACTTCCCTTAGTTTGGACAACAATGACAAACTCTGGCAACCAAAAAAAAGGCACTCCTCCAAAGAGTTTCAGCGAGCATTGTTGACCCCTCCTCAAAGATTTCCTGGACAATGTCTATTTCTAAATCCATCACTTCATTTACACTTGGTGATTCATCTCGTTCTACCCCTTGTACTCTCTGAGAATGACCATTTTTCTCGTAAATTCGGCACACCACCTAATCATCAAGCTGGACCATATCTGTAACATAAAGGTTGCATTTATTATCATCATGCAGTTTACTGGTTAATTGTATATGTTAGTGTGCCATAATTATTGCATATGATATTTCCAAATCAACTTTTATATGGTCATATTGTATCTTTGTGTCAGCTGTATCAACAAACTCTGAGTTGAATTTGAATTGAGATTGTTGCCAATTTGAATAATATTAGAGATTGCAAGTTAACAGATAACTTCATTTGGATTTCCTTCTGAAAAAATTATTAAATTTTCCTTCCTTCTTAACTGGAGCTGGTGGTGCGGATTTCTCGGGTGGGATCAAATCCACTATAATTCATATAGTGTCGTCCCTAAGTCCTCTTATCCTCAAAGCCTCCTACAGCTAAATCGGTTAGGTTATGATAGAAAATAAATTTAAATATGGTGACATTGATCGCTTATCCTTGTTAACAGTATTTGTACCTTAAAAATTTGTTTTGCAACAAGTTCTGCTGGCAAGCCTCGGCAGCAATTTGCAGCCTTCTCAGAGCTCGATACATGCCAAACACAATCAGTTGCAATGATAAGCCTTCCTCCAACATTCGATAGATATTGAAACAAAAAATTACCAGTATAAATCAAACAGACACATTGTGACAAGGTATTTTTTTCCTCCAGTAAATGGATAAAATCGGTAAAGGATTAAAAGGGAAAAAGATGTTGGTGCACCTTCACTTGTTTTACATGAGATATAGGTACAATGAACTCATCCACATCCATATCCCCAATAGACCTAGACAGACAGAGACCTCCCGACTAACATCTCAATGGTCCAATCTACAAGTATAAAGAAAATGTTCCAAATTACAGCCGTTGAAAAATTTGTTGAAAATTTTGGTAAGAGAACAATTCAGTTTAGAAAATGGCTTTGAAAGAAAGGATGACCATTAAACATGATTTGTTGGAAATTCTGGTAAGAGAACAATTTAGTTTAGAAAATGGATTTGAAAGCAAGCATGACCATTAAACATGAGATAGATAAAATATAGGAGCTTTAATGTCAAGCCTAATGGAGGCCTTGTAGATAAAATTTAAGCACATGCCTGTACTTTTACTAAAGAAACTGCGTAAGTCTAGGATAGGCCATTTTGTAGCAGAATGGTACACCATATGTAAATAACTTTGATGCTTATAAACTCATCAAATCTAAAATGAACACATATGATGCACTTTAGCGAAGATAAAAACATCTGATTGTGACCAGCAATCCTAAATTTGCACAAAAGAAGCACTGTCAAGTTTTATGAGCTTTTATTGTAGTATGTAAATTTACTTTATGTCTATATATCCCACAAAATATTGTGTAGATTCCTACCTTGGCTCCACCAATAGTATTCAATCTACCAAACTCACCACCATTGGCCATTATGCGCTCTCTCCTACAATATCATATATCAATACAAATCAAGAGCTTGAAACAATAAACTGGCTAAACAAAGACTGGTTTCCAAAATCAACCGACCAAAGGAATACAAACACTCGTATAGCACAAAGGGTCATGGTTTGTTCTGCATCATGGCAAGAATCTTACTCTTCAAGATTGGCCTCAAGCCTATGATTAGCAGTTAAAAGAGAGACCAAGGCATGATCAGTAGTTAAAAGAGAAACCAACCCTCCAAGCGATTCAAGAATGCAGCGAGAATCACCAACAAATGATACCGTGACTGTCCAGCCTTCTATTATCACAAAAGTAACAGTGGTTCCCGATGTTTGTTCTGGTAAAACCAACAGATATCAGAATGAGAAGGATAGGAAGCGCTACTAATAAAGATATACAAGACATGCAACTAACAAAATAATTCTGATGCAATAGAGCTCCAAACTGTTGAATGGGTCCAGTCAAAGGCACAAGGTTACCCAGCGCAAAAATTGCAAACGAAAATTCGCAAGGTTACCCAGCGCAAAAATTGCAGACGAACATTTGTAGGCATATTCAACAACACCCAACATGAATCTGAAGAAAAATTTCGACAACCACAATGGATTTCTCTAACGAATTTTCTTCCTTTGGGGCGGATTCGCACTCCTATGGATTCAATCACGAAAACCATTTGGATGCAGCATTTGTTTTCAGACGATTCATCTCATCTCTGACCTTATTTGATCCGGATCTCATTTCTACATTCAGGAAAGCCATGGATGAAATTTGCCCCAGAGATCCGATGAATGGGTGGAGCCTATTTTAGAGGTCTGTCAGGGCAGCATAAAAGGAAAGACTGGAAAAGATGAAAAGGCCACCCCAAGGAAATATTTCAGGCTCCAATCAGGGTCTGATCTAGCAGCATTTAGGCAAGGGTTTTGAAACTGTTTCAAAAATCGTGATCGTGAACAGTTGAAACAACTCAAATACCTTCCCTTGATCCAACGATTAACAATGTTATAATCGTCTAACACATAATCTAACGGCACACAGGGATGACGCGTAGATTTTAGGGAAGTTCATTTCAAAGGGAAATGCCTTACAGTGTAATAAATATATATGTTTATGTTCATTATGATTTAAAATATGTAAGATTTATCATCCTCATTCATTAAAAAACATTAGCATATTTCACTTGTATAAATTAAATCTATTAACTAAAAAGGAATTGTTTGATTATTTCAAGGAAAATAATTACCTATAACAAATGAAGTTAATAATTGGACATCAACTAAATGATTAATTAAATGGTGTAAGTTTGTCTTCATATAAACAAAAATTAAATACAAAAAATCATATGAATTCCAAAAAAAAAAAATAATAAATTTCAATTTTGAAGGAAAATCTTGCATGATTAGAACAATATTATAGATTGTGATAATAGGAATGAAACTAAAGAAAATGAGTCAATGAACTCTAAACAAGAAGTTTTAAGTTAGAAGTTGGTGGAGTAGACAAGTTCCAGGAATCCAACTTTTCCAACTAGGAAAGCCTAAATGGTGAGACTTAAAGAGAGTTTGTCACATAATTCCCATTTCAATAACATTTTTTTGGATTTATTGCATCAATTAAAAAATAAAGTTGCGTGAACTGAAAAGTTGTAATTGATTAGGTCAAAATCTTGAGGAGCAAAATAGCGCACTGATGTGAACGATATCTTTCGCGGAAGTAGAGGAAGTGGTAAAGAGTATGCCAAGAAATGAGGAACTTGGTCTGGATGGATTAAACATAGATTTTTACCAGGAATGTTGGAATTTCCTTCCCAAAGATGTTTATGAAGTGGTCGAAGAATCAATACGGTTGTTGGACATCCTCCTTGCCCTAAATGTAACATTTATTCCTTTAATACGAAAACCAGGGAAGCTTGTGAGTCCAGACAACTACAAACCAATCACACTATAATTTATAAGATTATAACTTTTGTGATTGTGAATAGATTGAAACGTTTGATTAATAATTTGATTCCCCTGAACAAGCGAGATTTGTAGCGTGAAGGCATATTACAAATGGAATCATAGTAGTTCAGAAAATCATACACTCACTCAAGCAGACCAAACATCTAAGTATGTTTCGTAAATTGGACTTTTCTAAATCTTATGACATAATTAGTTGGTCTTTTCTATTTAAAGTCTTACTAGTGTTTGTTTTTGCTGAGTGCTGGCTAGAATGGGTTAGTTCCCTCATATCCACATCCCTTTTCTTATTATTAGTCACCCTTTCAGACCACCCTTTCAGACCATTCACCCATATAGATGTATTAGACAAGGTGACCCTTTGTCTCCTTTTCTCTTTATTTTGGCAATGGAAGTTCTCAGAAGAATGTTTGCAGAAGTTGAAGAGTCAAATTACAGATATGACCCGCGCTTATATGGGAAGGATTTTCCAATTACATTCTTATTGTTCATGGATGATGTTATACTATTTGGTCACTCTATCAGGTGAGAGGTTGCCAGGATGGAGGAAATACTTAACACTTTTATGCTCACCTCTAGAATAGTGGTGAATAAAGAGGAAACACAAAGGTTCTTTTTCAACTACCCAAAACATATACAAGAAAGGCTTTCTAACACCTTGGGTTATATTGGGCGTTCTAACAACAAAATATTTGGGGATTCTACAAGTTGGGAACTACCAAAAGGCTTCTATATGGGAAGAGTTAGTGGAGAAAACACGTTGTTGAATGAATAATGGGGTATTTTGAACCTTGAATTTTCCAAGCAGGCTTGTCTTAATGAATGTTGTTCTCCAAGTGCTCCCAAATTATCAATTATCACTCATTCCCATCCCATGCAATGTTTTCCAATCTCTTAGAGTGCTTTGGTCATATTTCGTATTGAAGTGATTGGTTACATCAAATAAATGGGATTTGATAGGTTGGGATATACTAATACTACCAATGCCGCACAAAGGTTTGGGACCAGTGGATCCACATTTTGTTAGTAAAGCCTATGTAATGAAGTTGTGATGGTCATGGCTAGAGCGTGGTTCCCATGTTTGGAAGAAAATGTGGAATAGGAAATATATGTCAACCAATTCTTGGGTGGAAAGGATGCATATGGATGTTCCAATCAAAGCCGCATTTGGAATTGGGCCTATGAGGCAAGAGTAAAGGTCAAACAACTCACGTTTGTGGAAATATGTGATGGTAAATCAACCTATTTCTTGGAAGAATCATGGCAACAAAACCCTCCTATAACTGATACTAAAAATCTCTACTAGATAAAAGAATGGACTCAACCTTCAAGTCACTATAAATTAGCTGACTATTGGAGTATGAACTATTCTTCCCATGGGTGCTACATTCTCTTTAAAGGATGCATACTTAAAATTTTTGTAAAAGAATTACGAGAAAATTAAGTTATGGAAAGATGTATGGGATTCAAGAGGTTGGCCAACACTCTCAACTCTTCTATGGTTTATAGCATGGGGCCATGCACTAATAAGGGATGAACTACAAAGGAAGGGATTTGCAGGTCCCTCTAGGTGCTATTTTTGTTTACAGGAGGAATAGAATGCTACCTACCTACTCATATCTTATGCCTATTCACAGGAAATCTAGCACCTTTCCTCAACTTTATTTAATCAAAAATTACTTAAGGTGGTGGATGTTAAAACTTGGTTATCAGGTTGGTTTAGTAATAAATTCAAGCATGCATGGGTATTGTGAGAATGATGTCTATGTATGGCCTTCTCTTTTTAGAATTTATGGATGGAAAGGAATATGAGGGTGTTTGAAGGTAGAAGTCGACTTTCATATATGTTACAAGGACAAATAATATCAAATGTACAAGAAAACTTGGCAATGAACCCACCAAACAAAAATGCATTCAGCTTTCCATTTTGCTCTTCTGATGTGCCTCCACACTTGAATAACAATTTTCCGCACATATCGCAACACTCTAAAATATCTAGTACAATTTACTCTTGATAACAAAGAAATTACTGAAGAAAATTCACAGAAAGAGAGCAGAGAGATAAATGAATATCTTCGTCACAAATTCAAAACGAAGAGAACAATAAGACAAGGAAAATGGATGATTCACCTCAATGAACAAATTAAAATTTAAAACTTGTAAAATTTGACATCCTTATCTATTAAAAAAATGTACACCTTTTGTTTGTATAGACTAAAATCGATAAGCTAAAATAGAATGTCTGATTATTTTAAGAAAAATAAGTACCTATAACTAATGAAATCAGTAATTAGGTGACTAAATAGTTAATTAAATGGTATAAAATCATGATCATAGAAACAAAAAATAAATAAAAATATTCACATAACTTTTAAACAAGAAATTAATAAATTTGGAAATTTGAAACAAATTTTCAAATGACTTGAATAGTCACAGATTGTGATTATATGAATGAAACTAAAAACTGTGAATTAGTGGAACTCTAAATTAGAAGCTCTAAATTAGATGCCCACAAAGTAGATAGGTTATAGGAATCCAACATCATAAATTTTGAGAACTCATCTAGTCAAGAGATGAGGCCACATAATTACCACTTCTATAACATTTCTTGGGATTTAGTGCATCATGTTTCATCAAAAAGAGAGTCACATGAACTAAATGGTTTTAGTTGATTAAGTCAAAATCCAAGGGAAATGATAATTTTGAGGAATGATAATGACATGGATTTCATCACATTGTATAGATTTGAGTGTTTGTAAAATTGTTAATTTTCTATTATGTTGTTTTTCCCTTTCTTCTTAATAAAATGTGTTCATTTTAGTCGTTTTACATAGATAAATTGGTTGATTTCATATTTTTTATGGTGGAGGAAGGATGCACTAAAATGTTTCTCAATATTTTAAAAGTAATTGATTAAATTAATTTCTAAGAAAATCATTACATTTGCTAGAACAATATATAGTTTAGTAGGTAATATTTAATCAATTAAATTTCTAATGTCATTATCACATTAAAAAAATTGAAGGAGATGTCTCACTTGAGTTCTAAATCACAATAGAAGTAGCATCATGACAAAAATATGACATCATTCCAACATATCCAATAGAAGAGGCCTAGATAGGGTAAATATATAAAGTCTTACTTCACAAAATTCTACTTACCACAAGAACCTACTAATTTGTAGGAAAGGGCCACATTATCTATAATTGTAGTCTCCTAGAATCTAAAGTACATCCATAGGTGCTAACGTTTTCATTGATTGATATTTCCTCATCCTATATAAGTAGGTTTTATGCAGGCCACCTTCTATTAGTTTCAGAAGTGGGGTTCTTCATGAGCCTTCATGATTGTTATTGCTCAATATGGCACTCCCTTAAGACACTTAGAGAAATATTTGAAAGTAAGCATCAGTGCATCTACCCCATTGATCTACTCAAATTAGCCATCAAACACTCCAAGGGAAATGGAAAGAAATGTTTTGACACACCTAATGGTCTAACAAAAGATGTTGACCACTCCTACCCTTTAGATAAAGAACATTGATGTGGATTGGGTTTATGGAGTGAGTTGATAAGGTTTGAAGATGTTAAAATAATGTATATTTTTACTGTAGATTCAACAAATTATGTGAAATGCTAAAACAAAAGACAATAATGTACTCTACTCTTAAGCTTAAACCAGAATTGATCAATGATAAAAATAAGCAGAAAAGGAAGAATTTCAATCACACATAACATAACATTTATCTGGGAAAGGAACTTCTAAGAAGCTCAACTATCTATATTTCATTAACTAGAAGATCTGAGAAGAAAATACAATTCTTTTTCGTCTTGAACAATTCCTACACTAGTAAAATCTATCTCTTTGCTTCCTAGGTTGAATTTGGCCAACACTTAGCCAATTTACTAGCCTTCGAAGCCCCTACATCCTTACACTTCTTAGTTAAATAATTTGGATGAATAAAATATGCTTTGATCAACCTTGAGCTCAACCTGCACTAGTATTTTGTTTCCTCTACTCACTAATTTCCTTTAGCCAATAGTTAGCCAAATTTCCAAACCTCCCAGCTTATTATTCCTTGCTACATTCCTGAGATAATTAGCCCATATTTATTTGGAAATTCCCCACTCATAACTGCACAATCCATCATCGGACTTCTACTGATTGCATGTACCATCTGTACAACGTAGAAAATTATACAACTCATAGTAAACTATCCCTAAACTCTAATCTCAACCAAATCTTCCTCTAAATAGACATGCATGAGTTATTTATAAGTGAGTCTTCAGTTAACTATTGTAGTATTGGTGATGCACTGGTGCACTAATCCACTACTGGACCTTTACTAGTTCCTTCAAAAATTTGAACTAGTTTAACTAACTATAACTCAGTTAGACTAAGTTATCTAATTATGACTCAAAAGAGCTTAATCTGGGCCCCTAAAATTTATGGATCACCCTACATGACTCTAGATAGGCTTTCAACTCAAATTTCCCAACTCAATTAAGGACAATTAACTTAGTTAACTACTACAAGTTGCTATGGGAATAGAATTACAATTTAATTCAAGGACAAATTAAATTTTAATTTCTAGATGATATTTTCAACATTTCTTGTTGTGAATTTCAACACTCCCTCTCAAAAAGAAAGTAATTCAACTCTATCCTAGTCTAGTACCTTTGGAATTTTCTGCATGCAACACTTCTCTCTAGTGTTTTTGCTATTGTAACTTCTGAAATTGAAAAAGAAAACATCCAGCCTAAATCGGTATGATGCATTGGTCACCAGAGTCTCTGACTGTTACTAGCTTTTCCTCTGTCGACTAAAAATTTTGCACTTCTATTAACTATGCCTCTGTGCCATTTTCATTGTCATCAACTCTACTCTATGCTCTCCAGTATCTGATTGCTGCTAGCATCTACCTCTATCACTACCATCTGACTGCATCAACCACCACTGATCCATCCTTCTACTATCTATTGTGTGATCCCATAGCAAGGTAATGATCCATGAGACAAAACCTCTCACTGGACCCTGCCCAAATTTCTGCACTCTTGGGACTAATACTTCACATCACCCCACCTCTCACCTGGAGGTATGGCTGCATGTGTTGCCTTTGACCACTTGGCTCGAAATTTCCCCTTACTGGAGGTGTTTTCTTGAGTTGATGTCTCCAATCGGTCTCCTCTTTGCTTCTCCAATTGTGGCTACTCGACAACATTCTAAGGCTACTTCATCTCTGATTCAGTGGATCTCTCCACTCGGTCTCCTCTTTGCTTCTCTAATTGTAGTTGCTCCACTACTTTATGAAACTGGTTCTAAAGCTTCTTCTAGGGCTACACATTGAGAGGTAATTAATTCTCCCTCTCAACCACCAAGTCTCTATCCTTTTCCTTTCTCCTTAAGGTTTTGCAATCATATTCAACCTTGAAAGAATATGGGCTCTTGACTCACACACCATTCTATTTCACCTATACTGTGGTGATGTATCTAAGGAAAACATTTCACTTACTAAAATTCACATCATTGCCATGGTCTTCCAGTACTGTGACAAAAATAATATTCCTCTTTAGTCTTGGAACATACATCACATCCTTGATTATGAGAGGGGAACCAAACTCCCTCTAAAAGGAAACTGTATCGATCCTGGTAGCATTATATTTCTCGTCATCTCCAAACTCTATGTTCTAATTAATGTCTTTATCCTCAAATTCACTGAAGATATCTCTATTCCCTATTGTATGTAACATGACATCATTGTTGAGATACCACACACTTCCCATTACATTTTTGTCCATGCATGCAATAAGAGTGAAATCAAGTTCAAATTGTGAAGCTAGAAGATCACATGTTGCCACTACTATTGGCTCCTTCTTGCTTGCTTTCCTTCTTCCACCCACCTCAACTTGGTACTTCTTTCCCTTGGCCTTATTTTCTTTGCTCACTAATGAAAAGTCATCTTCCACTTCTTTGGAAGAGGTCCCATCTCCGATGTTCCACTGAAACACTTCTTGTACCAAGTCAGACCACAACCACTCCCAGTTTGGTAGCGTTGCCCCCTTATTGACAAAGTCTTGGTAACTCTTCCAGATCTTGGGAAGTCCTAGAAGAGCTAGGTTCACCATATCGTCTTTGAAAATAGTAATCCAGATACTTCCAAGCTCATCCCGACAATGGGTGAACTTGGTCAAGTAATTCAGAATTTAGTCACCCTTCCCTATCTTGATCTTTATGAGTTTTTCCTTCAGTGCCAACTTATTATGGTTACTACTATTTTGAAATAGGTACGTAAAGTACTTCCACATTGAGTACAGAGTGTCCTTACCATGGAGACTCGAGATAATGTGGTCACAAACCCCTTCCAGGATAATCCTTCTCACTTTTGTGACACACTTTCTCCATTCAACCAAATCTTTAGCATCAAATGTTGGAGGCTTAGGAATGTCACGATCTATGAATTCCTTGAGGCCCCTATCTTCCATCACTACTTCCGTTCTATCCTTCCAAGCTATGTAATTGAAGCTTACCTCTAGAGCATACTCAAGTCGGAAATCGTAGAATGACATATCGTTGATTCTGAAGTATGAAATTGCAATTTTATTTTCACCTGCACAACAAGCTCGGATTATCCTCTTCCCTATTGTCTTCAACTCTAATACCTTGTCTATTTTAATTGTATATTCAATAGGTTATGTGATATACTAAAATAAAAGACCAGAATCTACTCTACTCTTCAATGGAAACCAAAATTGATCGATGAAATTAATAACCAGAAAAAATTGAATTTCAATCACACATAACACAATATTTCCCTAGGAAAATAAATTGCTAAAAACCTTGACTAACTATATTGCATTAACCAATAGATCTGAGAAGAAAATTCAATTGTTTTTTGTCTTCAAAAAATACTTCACTCATACAATCTATCTCTTTGTTTCCTAGGCTAAATTTGGCCAACAGTTAGCCAATTTACTAGCCTTCCAAGCCACTACTTCCTTGTGCTTCTTAGTCAAATAATATGGATGACTAAAACATGCTCTGATCAACCTTGAGCTCAACCTGCACTATTATTTTCTATCCTCTACCTCACCGACTTCCTTTGTCCAATACATAGCCAAATTTGCAAGCCTCCAAGCTTCTAATTCCTTGATACATTCCTTAGAGAATTATCCCATATTTATTGTGAAATTCCACACTCATAACTACATAATCCATCACAGGCCTTCTACTGATTGGATGCACAACCTGTAAAACTTAGAAAATTATACAACTAATAGTACACTGTCCCTGAACTCTAATCTCATCTGGGTCTTGTTATGAAATGACATGCATGAGTTGTTTATGAGTGAATGTTCAGTTAACTACTGTGTTACTAGTGGTGCATTGGTGCACTAATCCACTACTAGACCTCTACTATTTCCTTCAATAGTTAGAACTAGTTTAACTTACTATAACTCAGTTTGACTGAGTTATCTAATTATAACTCAAAAGAACTCAACATGAGCCCCTAAAATTTAGGGATCACTCTACATAACTTTAAATGTACTTACAAATCAAATTTCCCAAATAAATTAAATCAACGTAACTTAGTTAACTGCTACAAGTTTCTATGATAATAGAATTACAATTTAATTCACGATTTAATTCAAGAACAAATTAAATTGGAATTTCTAAATTTTATTTTAAACATTTATTGTTGAAAATTTCAACAAAATAATACCAAAAGGATGAAAAGGGTGACAATACCATGTCAAATTAAGTTAGATATATCAATTTTTACCCCCTCTACCTCCCCAACTCAAGTGTAAAATAAGCATCCACCATGAGAAATGGAGGGAGATAAAGTTTATGTAAGTTGATGTTGTCGAGGTGACTAGAACACTCCAACTTGAGATAAAAATACCTATAGTGAGCTTGATTACAAGTGTAGGTGAGAGGAGACTCCTTTGATTGAAGATCCCAGGGGTATTATATCTTCTAGAAGTAATGTTGTCTAATGAAATGTCTATGTTTTCCCTCATGTCATTTTTGTCTTACTACGTAAACGAAAGTTCCTTTGTTTCCATATGAATATAATTCTAGTTATAGTAATAACATTTACAGAGGAAAGTAGAGTTTGGTTACCTTGTGGCCTATGGTTGTAGATAACAAGTATTGGGAGCTAAAGGCAAGACTCTTGGAGAACAACACTAGTCAATATCAGCTAGCACCAACCTTTAATGATAAGGTGTGTCCCTACTCTCATCTATTTCCATATCGCAAGTGAATTAGATAGGTCACTATGGGAAAATAAGGTGGATAATATGTTATCTATACTACGTTAGCAAGCATTTCTAAAAGACTCTCTAAAAATAGAGTGATGATCGAGTAAAAAATTGTTGACTCTACCAGGGAAAAAATAAAACCAATTCTCTCTTTTTAAAAAGGAAAAATACCATTGTGTGCATAATTTGACCAAAGGAGAATAACCTAGTGCAGAAAAACCCTCCTCAACATATTCTACAGATTAATGTTTAGGAGAATCATGGTACAAAATGAGACTCTACCACCACCACGTAAGAGATCTACTCAACCTATTTCATTTTGGTCCTTTCTTGTTGAGTGCACTTGAAAATTAAGTTGAAGGGAGACTTTGTTTCAACTCAACCTTGATAATTCTCATAGGAGGGTCTATAAGATCATTGGGGGATCTTCAAATATTTAACTCTTTAGTTTGTATAATTCACTTTTTGGTTGGTTGATTTTTTTTCATTCTTTTTATTATTTCTTAGTAGGATTTAGGTTGTTTGTAGTTATTGGATAAAGGGTGTTTTTAGTTAAAAATTTAAGATATAGGCCAAAATCAATCAACAAATCCCCATTTAGCATTAAAAAATAATTGTAGCCATATCAAACTTTCCATTGTAGTGTTCTTAGATTGTTGTAATGCTCTTTATAGTCATAGATAGACCCTTGAAGTACCTATTATTCGTTTTGCAAAGAATCTACATTGTTCCTTCTATGTTTTTCTGAAAACTATGTGTATGAAGTATGGATAATGTCTAGGTTCAACTAACGATATCTTGTGCACAACTTCCATGGCATAGACCCACTTGGAATTGTAGAATTTGCACAATTAGTAGTAGGTAGTTTTATGGTTTTGGGTGGTTTTTCTTTTGTTACTTATGTACTATTCCATTGCATGTTTTCTTGAAATTTTAATTTGAATAGTTATAGAGTGAAATGAGAGGATATTTAGGATCATACTTGCATTGAACTAAAAAATTGTCCTCCCTACTATAATTTAGTTTTCATCCAATGAAAAATCTACATCGTGCAAACTTTTTCACATCTTTTTTCGGAAACAATCAAACTAGAAACATCATATTGTCCACTCCATTACCTTGACACTAATGACAACCATTAAAATAAAATAATATCTAAAATTAATTGTAATTTTTTCTTTGGGAGAACACCCACATTAGCTTACAATATTAGGGACTTAGAATAAACAATGTTTTCACTAAAATATGAGCTAGGGTGTGAAAATACATTTGATTTCTAGTGATTTTAGGGAAATACCATCTAAAATAGGGATTTAGAACAAGGTCACATTGGGATCTATCGAGTGATATCCCTATTTCATTAAATTCTCATGGTTTTTTTTATCCATGTACAAAGATTTCTTTTCGGAGGTTACAAGCTCAGTACTATACCCCACACATGTGGATATAAGCCATGACTATTTCATACAGTTGTTTGGTTGTAGGTGGCAACCTTAATAGTGGTCCATCCTTTAGAGAACATATATGCATGATTCTAGTTAGTTTGTGCTTTTTATATATGAGAAAGACATTGGTCAATACTCACTCGAATCCCTAGGGAAGTTGTCAATAATAAATGGAACGTCTATTAAGCATTGCGCTATTAAGTAGCATATCACTGTAATTATCTCTCATACAGTTACAATGACTTGGCACCTTTTTAAACAATATCCAATGAAGGGAAGAGCCATTTAGCCACCTATTTTCTTGTCATTCTTCTTATATTTCTTAGAAGTGTGTTGTTTGCTTTAAATATATTTGGTCATAAGTGTTACTACATTTTTAATATAAAACTTTACTTTGCTTAGTGGGTGAGTTTATTCCATGACATTCTTTTATACAATAAGGCATTCCTTCTAAAGTGGAGGGCCCACCTCAACATAAATGTACGATTGATTATACATTGAGCTAGTCTTATACTATCCTATCTCTAGTGGAAATATTATTGTTTCTCTAAAGCCTGAGAAAGTAGTGAAATAATTAGCCGGAAGTATTCCACTACTTCACTCGCATCCTTCCTTGATGCAACTTCATAGGCCCATATTTTCCAATGAGAGTGTATATTCTGCCTGATATTTTGGCTCAATAATATTTACCCAGAATCCGTTCTGGTGGGCTTACACCAAATGGAAAGTCCCGTCATGTTAACTCATAGTGTTATTAGAGGTACCCCTAAGGAAAATTCCATGCTATAGTTTAGTACCATATATGGCATCCCCACCACATACACTCTCTCTCTCTCCTCTTACTAGTAAATAAACTATGTTCATTATTTCTAGCCTTTAGTACATCCATTATAGGTACCTCGACAACCTTGAATTGTTCCCTCCATTCACATTTTATGGAGCCTCTAAGACACCAATTAGTAGTATACACACGTACAATGCCAAAGGATACAATATTATCTTGTAATCTAGTTCTAAGGAGACATCCATCAGTTCCAATATTGGTCCCAGTAGGTCCATGTCACCTTTCAATGAATGACTTAAGTTCCTTGGAATTCCTAGGAGGCTAGGGGAAATATTCTTGGTAAGGAGTTGTGCCAATACCTAGAAATATTGGGGACACAAATGTTTCCAACAAGTTCAATAATCAATGGGGAAGTAAAGTTTTACGGGGTTCACCTTTCCATGAAGCAATTAAGTTCCATGGAATGTCTAGGCAGCCAGGGTAAATATTCCTAGTAATGAGATCTACCATTGGGGTGCTAGTTTTGTGGTAACCTTTTTAGTCCATGAGGTTTTCCTCTTGACATATTGTTCGGTCTTAGAAGCTATAAACCTTTTGGTAGTTATTTTTCCACATAGGATCCATACCTTGAGATAAATAAAAATTATTCCACTCTCATGGGTGTTAGGGAATATCCATTTGGGAATCCACTTTCCACAAGAAGCTATTGGCTTTTAGGAATTTAGATATGGGTGTATCACAAAATCCATTTTGGCTAGTGGGAGAAAAATATCCTTCCCAGAACTCATTCAAATCAACCTTCTTGGTATGCTTGCATTTCCTAATCTACCAAAGTTAATGAAAGACCCATCAATCATAAGCCTATGTGGCTAATTATCCCAATCAACATAGCCACTAATATTCCCAAATTTGAAGAAAATCTAGAGAAGATCTTGTAACTTTGAGTACATCATATGTTTGTGGTGTTCATATAACTCATTCATGGATGACAACATTTGTTTGTTATTTTTCCAATCTAGTCTTAATAGCCATGCCTCCAAGTGGTACATTGATATTGAGAGCACCACATAAAATGATTTCTTGTCTTTGGCATAGGTATTTTCTAGTGATTATTAATTTCATTTTAGATACAAATGGGAAATGACATCGTAATGAACTTTTGTTGAAATACTTCCACTCATATATTTGATTATATACACAAGTGGATGTCACAACATAACTTATTTCGAATAATATTTCTAGATGATATAGTGTAAGAGTGGTTCACTAAGTCTCTCTTTCCTAGTATAACTGAAGATTTAACTAGGTTAGGATTCCAAACGAAAGAAAAAGTGATCATTCATGCCCATGAAATTACCATGATCTATTGTCAATAGATCACCTTGTATGAAATTGTCACTAATTCTCCTTCGTCATTGAATGATCTTTGCAAAGACTAAGCTAAAAATTGAAGCTAACAGTTTTCTTCGTTTTATATCCTTTAGAAATATAGGATAACTTTCCATGCATATGGACTAATTGAATATCACTTCTAGTGCATCAACTACTACACCTACCACCCAAATTTCGAGTGCTCCTATGCAAACCTCTAAGGTGAATTCAATGCCATCCACACCCTCAAAGAATCCTTAATAGCTTAGAGGTAGGAATAAGAATGAGAAATAAAAGAAATATTTGAATAATGAGTAGGGTCTAGCTCGAATCAAAGACAATGTTGGTGGTGGAATCAAAGCAAAGATGAAAAATATTTATTATACTTGCAAAATTTGTGTGTAAGACCATCCTGGTCATGGCTTATAGGTAATTTCCAACTAGAACATTGCTCATCATACTATTGTCTTAACTAATCTATTTTCATCCTATCTTTGTGATACCTTTAACTCGTTAGTAAAAGGGGTAGAAATAACACTTAATATAATGCCTCATCATCAAGATATGATATTCTCTTGTTAGATCAAACCATGTGGCCATTTGAGAACATAATTATGAGAATATCCAGATTAGGACCTAACGACACCTTCATAGCCCAATGACTCTCTTTAGATTGAAAATCCATTATCTAGAAATATATTTTAGACTATTAAGGGTGTGCTTCAAAACTAGACACATAGTCTCAATGTGAGGGATGCTCGCAATTACACTATTGTTGAGGACTTGGACCAAGCACTAAGTTTCATTTTAGCTTTTGAAGTGTTACAAAACAACCTTGAAAAACATAGAGAACTTTTGACTTTTATGAGTGAGGTAAATCCCTTAGACTCTGACCTTGTAATTTTCAACCCGACATCAAGTTCTCTTCGTCTTTCCTATTAGATTTCCTTTCAAATAAGTGTGCATGTATTTAGGAATAATTTATGTATCATTGTCATGTATGAAGGAGAATTAACTTGTATCATTTCATTGAAGAGTTGGCACATCTTGGCTCAACTAGTTTGTCTCTATCTACATCTGCATTGAAATCGTTTGATGGGAACACCATTCAACCACAAGGGGAATTTCCTACCTTACCTATTGAGCAAGGAAATGATCTTGGAGAACAACACCAGTCAACATAAGCTAGGACTAGATTTCAGTGATAATGGCTGTCCATACTCATCTTGCTCTATTTTACAAGTGCATGAGTCTAGGCCATTAGGGGTAAGTAAGTTGATAAACTATTGCTTGTCACAAACTAGTGGGTAGATCTATAGGAAAGAATCTCTAGAAATAGAGGATGATCAATAAGTTTAGAAAAAGAAAAAATTCAAATTAGGAAAATGAGATTTATGTATTCTTACTTTTGAATGGGATGTTAAATTCCCACAGGTTACAACCTTGTTGGTAAGGACTAGAACAGAAAGTTACACCATTGATAAAGACTGCAACACAACATTACAAATTATGGCAATACGAATGCTATGGGTTTTTCCATATAGAAAATTTTCCAAACCCCGATGTTGCAGAGTAGCAAAGAGGACCAATCTCATAAATGATAGGAACCAAAACCTCAAGTGGAAAAATCATCGATGCATCTTCAACTTGTTTCTTTGACTTAGATATCTCTCTATTCTTATATGGTTACATATAAAATATTACTAAACTACACTACTATTGTGTTGTACAACAACCCCCCATTTCATAAAATTTTATCTTTAACTATAATATGAAATGGGTCCCTTTTTAGACTTATGCATAAAATTGGTATCAACTCATCCCTCATCAAAAGGTCTGAAAGAAGAAATACATTATAAACCTTTTGAACAACTATAAAATGGTCTTGTGAAATAAATAAATAATTCTTTACTATTGTGATAAAGCGATCACAAGATTGCATATCGCAACAACAAGGGATGCATAATGAAAAGACCCATTGGTTTACCCCAATCCGAAAAGTGAATAACTATGGATATCAGGAAAGGCAAGCAAGTGTAACAAAAGGCCCTTGCACTTTTCTCTGATGCGATATCGCTATTGGAAATCGGGGAGTGTAGCACACACGCGTTAAAGACACCTTTATAAAACACCTGATGCGATAAGCTGTATTGCCATCGAGGATCGGGGATTTTGCAATAACACAAATATTATTACTCAAGCATTTCTCTGATTCTGATTGTGATAAAGCTGAGTGCGAATTTTAAAAAAGATTGAAAAGGCTTGGTTATATTATATTAGATTATTATTAAAAGCCTTCCCATTCCAGATAGTGATTCACTTGTGATTATCCACCAAAAATCAAAGCCACGCTTGAATGAATCATTTGGCGAATAAACGATATGATGGGCATTTAAATGATTGACATGTTAAAGTGGCCAATTAATGGAGCAGTTATGCCGAGATCTCCCCTGAGATTGTATCTGCGGCAATATTATTTTAATCCTTCATTATTCGTTAATTGATATAACTCTTTCATATTCGGCTTGCACCACCTATTCTCTGTATTACGTTCGTTTTATCTCCTCCGTAGAGCTCTGCCGAAGTAACAAATTCAAGCCAAATGGGGAATAAATCCAAGAGATTTGCAACAAGTTCAGCTCCCGCAGTAACAAGACAATCTACCCTGATCCAGGACCAAGTAAGAAAGGATTGATTTCAGACACTACCTGTCTTAGCCTCGGCAACACTAGCTAGCAAAGCATCTATAATCTAATTGAAGCTGAAGAGCCTGCAACGGTATCAGTGCAAGCTACTGAAAATTCAACCAAAAATTCAAAGGCTACCCTAAAGGATTTAGCCGACTCCTATCTACACCGAATAGCATCTCGAGAGAAAATTCTTCCGTATACAGATGTAGTGCGGTGGGCAGTTGAGGAAATCCCTGTTACGAATAGAACATTATGCACAATCAACGGGAGAGAATTCGGCTCGTTTGAACCTGGTGATTTGAGAAAAATGTACGGCTTGCCTGAACCACAAAAGAAATACAACAAAGCATTTCTGGAGAATTTCAGAAGTGAGAATGAAATTGAAACAACACCTATTCCAGAATGGAGACAGAACCTTGCAAGGCACAAGCACGAATCTTTGGGTAAGTACTCTATCGATTCATTATGTTCTCCTTATTGTTACGGTGGGGCGATGATGTCTAGGATTTGGGGATTACATGATTCCACAAAATTCACAATTGAAATGGTTCCTTTAATGGAAGTGGCAGTCAATAGTGAGACAATGGATTGGGGAAATATATTATCTGATAATTTAGCCACTGCTATTCTTGAGTTTAGAAATAAAACTCGTGTCACTGATAGGTCTATTCCTCTATTTTATTTAGTGCCTATATTTTAGATACTCTTTGTTTCAAATCCGAATTTCTTGTGCTGCAGTGGAGATGGACTCCACAAGACCCCATGCCGATTCAAATTTATCACTAGAAGCTATGGAAAGTGCATTATAAGGACCACCTGTATCAAGTTTGTGATGGTTTTATTTTGCCCATTTACCGTGCCATTTTTGACAAGCCTGCTCCAAAGATTTCTCCACAAGTAGAGATTGACCTAACCGCTCTAGGAAACTGGTTCGCAGAGGATAAATTCACATACATAAAAGTTTTCGGTAGCCTTGCCAGGCCTCATGTCCTTCCCTTGTACATACCCGACAAGTTGTTGGCTAGAAAATTAGCCTATTAGATTACATCCGCAGGAGCAACCAAGACTTTGAGGACTTCAAAGAAGTAGGTTTGGTCTCCTTTTCCTCTAAGATGTGGTGTTTATACTATGCATGACTATAAGCATGCAAAGAAGGAAGCAGACAAGATAAATATGCTAAATCTTGCCACCATTCCTAATAGGCGATTTGACCCAAGGAAAAGCGTCTATAATGTACTTGAACAGGCAAAACTCACAAAGTTTGATCATAAAGAAGATGATTTTGATGACTTATTTTCATCGGCAGAGTCATTATTCCAGGTCCAAGCATTGGCTAAAATGAGATATAATGACGAAGGGTTACTAGAATTCAATAAACCCAGAGAGAAGAGGTTGCAAACTCTGCCTCTGGATTTACTAGCTATTGCCTCAACAACACAATCAAGTGAGCCTGAACAACGACTTATCAACAAACCTCCTGCGGAATCAAATATTCTTGAGATAGACAAAGAGAAAGAGCAGGAGGAAATACAGAGGAAAGAGCAGGAGAAAATAGAAGAGGAAGAGCAGAAAAAGGAGCAAGATAAGGGCAGTGAGAATGTTAATGTGGATACCTAGATCAATCCGAAATTACTCCAAGAATGGCAGCAATTTGACTCCATCATAAGCAATCTGGAAATTTCAAAAGGTGTCGATACACCCAAAGGAACAAATACACAGGATACAACATCAACAAAGGGTCTGAGTCAAGGAACCAACAGCCTACCCCCTACTACAGACTTAGAAATAATTCCAAAGGATCCCTCGGATCAAATCATTTTGCAGGTGTACGATATACCTCCATTAGATGTCTTTTAGAGTCCAAAACACAGGGTTGTGGTGAAGCGACAACGAAAAAGGAGAAGGCTTGATTAACCTTCCCTATTTCCAGAGCAAACAGAGACAGCCAATGTAGTTTGGAAGGAGGAGTTTGATCCTTCTGATGACATAATGAAGCTTTCCCAATATACCGGAGCATATTCCGTGGCCACCATGGACAAGGAATCGAAAGCGAGTAATCTACTAAAAGAAAAATACTAGGCAATTATTTCGTTTCAAACGCAACTGTCTCAGGCACAACAAAAAGTGGAAGAGTTGGAACAACAATTGTCAACATAGTAGCAATTAAATAATCAACTGAATAAGCAATTACTTGAAGAAAAACAGAGAGTAGACTCAAGCGCGATTCAAAAGCAGATAGAATTATTAGAAGCATTGGAAAAGTTGAAGACGATGAATGAACTAATGGCGAAAACGAAAGATGAGAAAATTGCTCAGCCATCACTTCAAATAGAGAAGTTCAAGAGTCTTCCACAACCTGCCGATTTCAAAACAGAAGTGCTACAGATTAATAAGGCATTGGTGACATAGATAAGACTATTGTGTCATAATATTTCTCAGGTTGAGCCCCTTTGTGATATAACAACATCGATAATCGATAAATCAATTGATGCTAGACAGGATTTAGAGTAGGCCGATGAGACATTGACAAATTTTCTTGTCTTGCAAGACACCAGTGAGGGACAAGTAGCAAATCTGCCCAAAATCCTAGAATCACATAAGGAAATCCTATTGTTAGAATGGCAGTCTCAGTTGAGGAAGGCAGAGAGAGAAGTTTCAAGATGTAGATTATCTACAAGTAACTTGATTGAATTAATCAATAACACTCTATTTATCTAATATGATTTCACAATGTACCCCAGGTAAATTGCTATCAACTAAGACATTGGAGCAAGCATGTAATTAGGAGCTGGAAAAGAATGGAAGGTTAATTGCAAGTATTCAAAGTTTAACTTGTGACACCTATTGGTTGTTCCTAGTAAAACCATACAGCCAGAGAGCCGCCCTCAAGTGTCTAACAGATGCAATCGATTGTATGATTCCCAAGATACATGATGCCACATACTTGGCTCAGCTCCATTCTTGTCTCAGCTGCCCTCCAGAATTAGAACCGATGCTTGCAATCTGCCAACTCAGATCAAAGGGAGAACAGCTGAGGTGATGAATCATGTTGCCGACTAGCAACAAACTTGCTGTGGAGAAGATATTCAAGATCCAGTTGTACCAATTAAATAGCATTTTATTTTTGTATTTAGTTAGTTTAATTAAGTATTTATAGACCCTTTCATGCATTTATAAAGGGTCCTCTATTTTTGTATAAGACTCAAACCTGGAAGTTGCACTATTTTACTTCCGGTATATTTTTTTTAAAGACTGGGCCATTATTCCAAATTTTAGCTAAGAAGCTTTTATGTGGATGTGCACTATTGCCTTGATATGAAGGTATATCCGAGTTGAAAGAAGGAATTTGAATTGCGATTGATATTGGAAATGATTTACAACACATATGGTACTACTATGTATGATCTGAATTCATTCTTTTATGTGAATTGTTATTTGATTATTCTTGCTATTATTGAATATATGTATGTGTTTTCAATAGCATTCTTTATATTTTTCACTATTGGATGTTTAAAGGATGTTATTCTTTTAGTCATACATGTATCAGTAATATATAAAAGATAAGTGTAACAATGTTTTATTAATTACTTTGTTCAACTATTTGAACAAAGCAATTATTATATGAATAAATGTCTTTGTTTATCAAATAGAGTCATCTATATGCTTATTTGTGAATAGAGATTATCAAATGTTGCACTTAGAAATAGAAACTTCCGGGGATAGAATAGTTATTCATATTTTTTCTTTTTAGATTAAATCATTCATCCATTACCATTTATAAGAAAACCAATCACTCATCCATCCCCTTTTTATTCATCATTGGGAAACTGGTCCTATTATCTCCAGTCGGAGCCACCACACCAAACGGAAAAGGAGCTACATTAAGGTTCAGACCAGGTGGTTTTCCCCGATGTTTTTGCAACGATTTTCGAGGAATCAACAACTACACAATGCTCTATTGTTCGTAAAAAGATCTGAATCTCAAAATGTATTCGATGTTTGACTAACACAAGTGATCCGCATGTCAATAACTTATATTAAAGTTGTTCTTTCCAGGTAACCATAGTATTGAATCTTGGACAATGTCCTCTGCAATTCCCAACCCTTGTGGACCTCGTTGATGAAAACATCTGCATCCTGGTTAATATCTTCATGTGAAGTACTCTTTGCTTCTTTCTTATCAGATGATACCACAACCAAAGCCAAGGAACAGAGCCAGAAATAGTTGGAAGCGACCAATGTCCCACTGCATTCAAGCTGGACTTGGAAGTTAGATCTAGAAAGTCATGAATATTTTAGATTTTCAATGTGGTTGTTGATTTGTAATCCTACTTGATCACATGCACTATATGCATTAATTTTAGTGTAGATGTTGATTTATAATTCTATTTAATACCTTACTCTAGATGCATTGATTTCAGTGTCTATGTTGATTTCTACTTCTCTTTGATTGCTTGCACATGATGCATTGGTTTTAGTGTAGATATTGATTTCTAATCCTATTTGATCGCTTGCACTAGATGCGTTGATTTCAATTTAGATGTTGATTTCTACTCATATTTGATTGTTTGCATTAGATGGATTGGTTTCAGTGCACATATTGATTTCTAATCCTATTTGATTGCTTGCACTAGATGAATTGATTTCAGTATAGATGTTGATTTCTAATCCTATTTGATTGTTTGCACTAGATGCATTGATTTTAGTGTAGATGTTGATTTCTAATTTGATGCAACAAGATGTATGGTGTACATTAATTTGAAAGTAATTAGATTAATAGTGTGCATTGATTTCATTGTAAACACATCTCTACCTCCTTCATCTATATCTCTATCTCCCATTGTCTCTCCTTCTTTATCTTTCTATCTTGGCCCCTAAAAATATACACTCTCTCTCCATATTTATCTATCTCTCTCTCATTCTCTCCCTTTCCCCTCCCTCTCTCTCTCTTTCCCTTCTCTCTCTCTGTAACATTTCTCTCTCCATATCAATACCTCTTCCTCCCTCCCTATCTTTACCTCTCTCTTATTCCCTCTCCCCCCATCTATATCTCTATCAACCCTTATATCTCCTTATAACCCCCAAAATATACACACACTCTCTCAATGTAAGCACATAAAAATTATTCAACCATAAATACAATACTTGAATTTTCATCCTAAATAAAATGTTCCTTTTTTAAACTATAAACTATTTATGATTATGTACATTCTTATTATTCCCATTTTCCATCATTCAACAATGTTAATTACTTTGCATTCAAACGGGGTAATAGAAAATAACTACCATTGAAAATTATTTGGGGCTTAACACTCCATAAGTCACAATGATTGAATTTCGAGAAAACTACCATTAATACTAGAGAGAAGCAGAGACAAGGTATGTTGTTTACTACAGTAGCTTGAATTAAATATTTGAATGGTCTATGATTCGTACTACTCTTTTCATATGATCGATATGAGAAAATGGAATAACTAATAGGTGTAACAAAAGGAACAGTAGAAGCAAATAGTGTCAGCTTGATTGCAATGAAGATTGTTTTTAATTCACTATATTCTTAGTATTCACATTTGCTATCTATCAAAATTGTTACATTGACACTTTGCACTCAAAATTTGTATTCCATCATTTTTCATCATTCAAGTTCCTAACAGTCTCTCTCATCTCAACACGCTGAGGTAACTAAGCAAATTTTAAATTAAATTGACCAAATTAATCTTAGACATATTTAACATATTTAAAATGATCAAAATAATTATATATTCAACAAATTTTGTATGACTGCACACGACTGAAACCAACCTAGATCCATGTTAACACTAAATATATCAAGTTCCTAGAGGTGTCAAATCTCTCAATGTGAAAACCTTTCCTCAAGTTTACACCTCGAGAGATCTGATCCCTCTCTGCACTCGATAGATCCAGTGTTAAGATAGATCTAGACATGTTTCTAATCATTTTAATTAATATAAATAATTTTAAAATTAATAAACATTTTAATTAACATAAATAATTTTAAAATGATAATTTATGAAAATCTCTTTTCTCCAAAATCTCTCTTATTTATATTTTAAATTATTTAATAATTAATAAATTTTTAAAATTAGATATTCCAAACTTATTCATTTAGATTCCTCTTTCATAAAATTAATGAAAAACAATCAATTATACTTTATGAAATGTATCCCCCAGTTCCAATACTTCATATCGAAAGCCTAGCTATGACTAGGCTTCTGTTGTACAAGCACAAGCTCAATAACATACGAGATCATAGACTTCCCAAGCTAGCTTTAAATTCCAGTGAAAACCAACTAAGGCTTAAACTGGGGTGGTATAAAGACACAAGGTCCTGGTTGAACCATTGGAAGATCAACAAGAATGATGCATTGCAAACATTAATAACATTAAAAATGTTGTTGCTTCTAAGTTCAAAGAAAAAATGTGGTGTGAGAAAGATTTAGTGGCTAAAAGAAAATTAAGTTATTATAAGAAGGTCATGAACCCCACCCTAGAAGATCAAAAGTATCTCTCTGTTTTAGCTAGCTCAAAGAAGAAAACTAATAGAGCGAAAATTAGAACAAACTCTCATGAGCTCCATAGTGAAACAAGGTGTTGGGAAGTTCCTAAAACACAATCGATGGAAAGAATCTGCCATCTCTATGATAATAAGAATATTGAGAATGAAAATCACTTCCTCTTAGAGTGCCCTGCGTACAACCACATTCATTTGATCTCAGTTTCGTAATCGTTGTCGCAATACTGACCTTCCTATTCTTTTACGATGTTAAAATTATAGTGAGCTTGGAAGGCTTCTCATTGAGCCTTTTGAGCATAGAAATAAAATATTAAATCAAACTAAATAATTTCTTTCTTTAGGTTAGATAGACCAAAGTTTGATCTGTGTAGACGTTAACCACCACCATCATCATCATAAATTCAAACTTCAAAATAAGATATTTTTTTATGATTTTCCCCTTCTAAATCCTTACGGGGAATACTGAAAATGAAACTATGATGTGAATTTACCCCACCCACCGTGTATTGATGTGATGCATGAAGTGAATGTCTGAACTGAGGTTCGAAGTAACCTATTAATCGCCGAACCGAATCAAACACTGGATTTGTGGTACAATTTGCCAATGGTAACAAACAATTTACTAAAGAAAAACCACATAAAAAGAGCAGAGAGATAACAGAAGAAGATGTCGGTTACAAATTCAGAACAAAGGAAAAAAAAAAGACACATAAGCAAAAATTTTGGATTCTCTAACTTTAAATATATAGATAGTAGTGGTATTTAATCATTTGGTTAGCTCAGTTAGTAATGTATAAAAATGAAATCTCATTTGGATTTTAACCTTATATATAGATAGTAGTGCCTTTTAATCATTTCGGTAGTTCAATTAGATTCAAATTTTGTACCATCTCCTAATCAAAATAAGAAAATAAAAAATTAGACCTAATAAAGATATAATCGTACTCACGTTCCAAAAAACTAATAGTAAAAATATTAAATTTTTTTTTTATGAAAACCCTTAGTCATATTCCACGACTTGACCGAGCAGCCGCTGACGACAGTTCTCTCTCGTCAGAAATATTAGTCTGCATTAAAGGTGATTTCCCCGAGTTTTGATTTATTGGTGACTCACTAGAAATTTCGATTTGCTTCCATTCCAAGAAACAAAAGGATTAAAAGACTTGAGGGCTCTTCGGCCTGCTTTCCTAAAAGTTTAACTACAAACAGTATAAAATAGAGTTATCGATGTGAAGCCTATAGATAGAAAATTAGTGTTTCAAAGAAGACCTTCCATTAGATTGCATAGTAGTCAACATAGATTTGCAGGTATCAAGGAGCTACCATAGGGGTCTTCTGTGTGCCTTCCGAATAACTTTCTTTTCAAACTGAATATCGAGTTGCAGACATAGACTTGCAAGTATCAAAAGCATAACACATAGATTTGCAAGTATCAAAAAGCTACCAGACTGTATGGGACTTCTGCGTGTTGTAGGAAGAAATTTCTTTTCGAACTGAATACAGAGTTCTCCTTGCGAAGGTCCTTACTCATTCTTATATTGTCAAATTGCTTTGCCAAAGTTTATTAAATTAATATTGTGTACCATGATGTGTGGTTTGATGGTAACTTTACTTGGTAGAAGCATCGGAGACCGTAGTTCAAATCTCATTGAGTACAGTGGCCCGATGTGGTGGATGCTCAAGAAGCAGATTCCCCACATCCGCCTTGGAGGCACGAGAGTCTTGCTTTGATAAAACCATAGTAGCTTATCCTAGATGTTGTAGTTTTGATAAATAAGTGTAAACATTTAAATTGTATTCTAATTAATAATAATAAGTTAAAAGTAATAAAAATAATTAAATTAAATTCGTTCTATTGTTTGGAAAGGCAATTTAGTCCCTCCCACTCAAGTTGGAAATTATGCTCTAGGAAAATTTGCATTTATAGACAAATCATCCTCTAGTAAGAACTAATAAATTTAGATATGAAGGGAACAAGTAAATTGGTTGTTGAAAAACTCGTGCAAATTTTTATGGGTAGTAACCACTAGTTTTACTCCTACATAAATGTCATGGAAAACATAAATAATAGTAGAAAGTAACTCCTGATAAATATATTTATTACGTCTTATTCCTATTCAGTTTTATAATTTTATAATTTTTTGGTAGAAAAATATTTTCTACCATTCTTTTTTTTGAACTTTGCACCAATCATTTGAACTTGATTCAATTGCACTAATCAAAGGCATTGGGGCCATCTGAGCGATTGTGTCTCCAAAATAGACTCTATGTTAAGAAATTATTGTCTCTTCTTCTTTATTAGGTTGACTTCAGGGAAAACTCTAAGGATGAAAATTTATCTTAAAGATTAAAAACCTTGGCCAATCTTACTAGTCAATAATATGCAAACTATAAAATGCTTGGTGATAGTTTAGTAAAAATATTCAAACTTCTAATGATTTTATATAGTCTCTATAAAATATTGCCAATTTTCAAGGTAAATTTTTTTTCTTATAAAATTCGGGCGAATCATTTTTAAGCAAAAATGGGAATGGGAGAACCTTTTTTTGGAAAAAACATGGAAAACATCTAGTTCATTCTCTGAAGGAGGATGATGCACTCAGAACTCCCATCCTTTTGGCATCTTTGAATTCCCTTTCTTTTTCTTGAGGTTCTTATTTTCCTAAGGACATGAACTCTATAAGTAGCTGATTTCGAAACATACACGACATCGAAATGTAGCATTTTCACAGTCTAAAACTTGGGACTAGAGGAGGTGATTGTGTTTCAGTATCATATGATATGGAATCCCTTTGCTAAGATCAACATCTACACATATTCTAGCAAATGTGAAGAGACTATTTGTCATTCTCTCTAGGTCCACTTTGTTTAATTTTCCCAAAGTGTTTTTGATTTCCTTCAAAACTTTCTGGTTCCAAAAAGGAAGGGGAAGGTTACAGAATTTCACCCAAATTGACATAGTAGAAACCACCATGGTCATAACATCAGACTTGGGAAACCATGGAGTAATTAATAATCTATCTCCATCCCAAAATCATGGCCCTTCATTTAAAAAAAATTCAAAATCCTTTCGTGTTTAAAATTGGAAAAGAAATAACCCTTTGAGAATAATAAAATGTCAATGATTGGGGTCTACAAAGCAAAAACCTTTGGAATAATGCTTTGGGTTTTGAACAGAAGCCATTAAATGGACATAGCCTTAGATTAGAGAACTAAGAAGAGAGAAGAAGCCTCCTCTAAATCAACATTCATAATAGGAGTTTCCTCCATTTTCTCTACTATATAGGGACCTAGAATGTGTTGGTTTATATCAATAAGGGCTAAACTATTTCCTTTTAATAGCTCCTTGAATGCGACTGAACTCCCATTTCTATGTCTAGCTCCCTTCGCACCCGTGAATAGCTTTATATTCATAATAATGGTGTATTTCCTTTGAATGAAGTAAGATTTGAGCTCTTATGGGTCATGGAGAAATTTCCCATCAAATTGCAGGAGTAGAAGATGAGAGGGATAGACCAACTTGTCTTCGTTTCTGTACTTATGAAATGAGATGAAGTCTTAGTCATTGACCCAAAAAAAGGTCTTCCCATTAATATTATTCACAAAAAATATGGTATAAAACCTTCATGTTATTCTCTGTCTGAGGAGATGGGGGCTCATGATGGCTAGGGTGAAGGGGGACTTTGGAATGATGGATAACGAGCATAGGCACTGAGTGTAGATTCTTCATGGTATGTAAAGAACATATCACAAGATAAGTGAAATTAATAGAAACAATGACTTCTGTTGAGAGGAAGCCTAGGATTGAAGTCATCTATCACACATTATTTTCACATCTATACATATGAATGAATATGTGAGAGTGAGGGAAGAACATTACCGACATGAAAAGACTAGGATGATTGTTTTTTAGCCTAAGAGCATCTTGAAACCTCAAATGATCAGCTTCCAAAAGAAAAAATTTGCTTGAAGCCACTAGCATCTGAAGTTGAGGGCCACTGCACCGAGGGGTGCAATATGCCTCAAACCATTTCATGGTGAGAGAAGTGTGGAGGGAAAAAGAGAACTAGGCGCGGTGATAGAAAACAGAGAGCTCGGAAACAAAAACCTATTCGCCATCACGTCTTCCTTATTTGAATATCCAATTGCTATGATTTTTTAATGAAAATACTTAATTAAATTATGTGGGGAAGTAAATGATAGTAAATATGTTATTTACTTGAGTATAAGTTATTTTGAATAATCTTATTTTTGTATGGTATTCTATAATGCTTATGAATAAATTACCATTACACAAATATCTGGAAGCCATGCATGAATATTGCAACCATATCCATAAATCATGACATAAAATATGCGGGGAAATAACCCACATGACATTATATTGTAAAAAGGTTGTAATACGACCTTCAAGTTATGGCCCAATCAAATGTTTGAAAATTAGTTTTTCAATAATTTTTAAAATAAATATTTAATTTTCAATGTTAAGAATTATAATTTGCAATGGTTAATGCTAAAATAATAGTGATAAACAGACTAATTGATTGTTCGATTATTTCCTTTCAAAGTCATAATAATGATTCCATAACCATATTTAAATTTATTTGATAAGCACATAAAAACGTAATACTTACAATAAACTTACAATACAACAAGATTTTTAACTATGGATATTCACCACCACTTTACCATGGATATTATTAATGTTTTTAAATAGGTTTTGTTAGAATACCACGAGCCAATACCACAAATCATTAGTACCACATGCCAAAAAACCATAACTCATTTCACAAAAAAAAAAAAAAAAATGTCATAACGCATTTTGAAATAAAAAAAATAAAATGTAAAATATACTACACCTTACATATATAGTTGGTTACATAATGACAATTACCAATCGTATGGATGGAGGGCAGGAGGTAGGGGAGTGGGGTGGGGGGCAGTGGAGAGAGAGAGAGAGAGAGAGAGAGAGAGAGACATGAGGGGAGACAAAGGGGGACAGAGAAGGAGAGAGGAGGGAGCTAGTGATAAAAATGAGGGGTGGAGAAAGAGAGAGAGAGAGAGGGAAGTATGAGAGAGGGAGAGATGAAGAGAAGTAGCTTGATAGATATGGATTTGGAGGGAAAGAGAGAGGGAGGGAAGAAGAAAGTCATAGAGAGATGGAGGTAGAGAGAGAGGGAGTGATAGGTAATAGATAAACAAAGAGTGAAGGAGAGGGGAGAGGAGGGAAGACAAAGATAAGGAGAGGAGAGACAGATGGAGATAAGGGGAAGAGAGGGAGGATGACATAGAGATGGAGGGGGGAGAAAGTAGGAGAGAGAGAATGAGAGAGGTAGGGAGATAGTGACAGAGGTGGAGCGTAGAGAGAGAATGAGAGAGAGAAAAGGTATAACATTTGCTACAATATCTAAAATAAAATATTTTAATGGTTTATGATTTCAATTGTCCTTGTGATCTGATCGATATGAAAATATGGAAAAACTAATGTGTGCGACAATGATAATAATGGAAGAAAATAGTGTGAGAATTATCATAATGAAGACTATTTTCAATTGAATACATACTTTGCATTCAAAATATAGATATCCTCAATGATGTTAAAGGAGAAAATTATCATATGGGAGTGATGTCTCTTGCAAATCATAAGTAAAGGAAACCATAAGCTATGGGGGAGTAGCCCCTTTCCATTAATGTTAAAGGAGGACAATTTTCTGACAAAGGGAGAAGTTATATATAGGAAGAGTATCAATTTTCCAATGATGCCGAAATGGGAGAAATTGTATGTGGGGGATGATTCTACAATAGTAGTGCACAAATTTTTGGGGTCACATAAATGAGAAATGGAGGGATATTTAATATTGTGTTGTCATTCATGTCAAGCTTATGAGGATATCGAAAATATCAAAATTAGGAGGGCATTATTAGAAATATTATCATCATTTATTTCAATGAAATGGGGAGACTATAGATGCCCAAGATAAATATTGCAAGATGAAGAATGTTGGAAAGATTGTGTGGATCCCTACTTTTTTGTTGATCCTAGTTTGTATATAGTATATTTGACTGCATTTTAACCCTAAATACCTATCTCAAATGTAAGAATACGAATTATGCTTTAAAATATTTTTTTGATACCTTTTCAATTACATATGAAATTCACTTTAACTCGATAGAAATGAGGATATATGAACTATTCTATCAAGATAGTTTAACAAAAAAGTATAGGTCTACCCGACTAGTTTTACAAGTCAACCACATAAGGAAATATAGAAACACTACAAATAAAAGTTATATGAGTGCATTTTGAATTCCATCCAAGTAAGGAAATATTTTAGCTATGCAAAAAATATTTGGAATAGTCTTGGGATCTTAATGGTGGATAAAAAATGTGATATGTGGAGTGAACAACTCATGTTTACATTTTTCTATAGCTTTTGATACGGAACACTTAATATGATGAATTTCGGTGGAGGTTGAGGTAAGATATTCATGTGCATGTGGTATAAATTTAAGACTTTGGCTCTCTATAATTTTGGATATTTTCTCAGAGAAATTTAAGATGATTGAATGGTCCTAGAATCTTCTTCAAAATGGACATTTTCATTATAAATTTTTTTCTATATTATTTTATACCATGAAATTTGGATGAAATTGAGGAAATACATCCATGTACAAGATCTATAAATCATAGGATTGGGTTTACTATAATTTTGGTGATATTCTCTAAGGATGTTAGGGTTCCTTTATGATGTTGAAAATCTGCTTCAAACAGGTCATCGTGTCATTTTTTCTATAACGTTCTTTCTAACATGTTTCAAACTATGAAATAAAGAGTATATAGAGGTGAGATATCTGGGTACCTATGTTATAAATATCATAACCTTTCTACTATAATTTTTGGATATTTTATTTAAGATATATAGGATTCCTAAATGCTCCTGAAATATGTTTAAAATAAGTCATCTTGGTATTTTTATTATACCTTAGTTTAGATATGTTTCAAACTATTAAATATCGAAGTGATAGAGGAAAATTATCTAAGTACCTATGATATAATGTAAATTTTCCTGAATGCTCTTAAAATATGCTTCAAATAGGTTAGTGTGGCATTTTTATTATAATTTTTTTTGAGAAGTCTAAAACTATGAAATTTGGAGGTGATAGAGGAGAAATATCTGGGTACCCATCATGTAAATTTAAGATGTTGCTTCACTATAATTACAAAGATATTCCATATGGAATTTATGGTTGTGTAATAGCCCTAAAATCACTTGAAATAAGTGATTTTGACTCTTTTTCTATAGCTTATTTTTTGTGACTTCTCATAACATGGAAATTTTGTAGTCCCAAGGGAAATAGAAGTTCCTTGGTTACCTTGAAGGGGGTGACCCACATTATGATATCGATAACTCACACCAACCTCCAAATAAATCATGAAGTAACTAAGGAATCCACATTTATCAAGGGGTGGATCGAGGAATAGTTGGTGACAACATTTATTTTAGTAGCTTCATGCAAGAGGGATAAAAATGAACCTAGCTCACACATTAATGTTGCAGTCAATATTCCAACACACAAGTCATTAATTAATCTAGAGAATTCACTCTTTCAAAATGAGAATTAAGGTTTCCACTCAATTTGATGAAGTTTCCAACTTGTCATGTGGAATTCTCATAACTTATTCACGAGTTCTTCCTCTCACAAGAAACAAGCATATCTTTCATTCTAGTGTTTTTAGGTTGTTATGAGGAAATAACCATGTAGGAGGCACTTTGATTTCTAAATAATCAGAAGGACCAAGCCCTCGTAGATTTTCCCCTTTCTCTTTGAATGCTATATGATTCTATTCCTAATTATCCTCTTGCACTCTTTTATGTGACTATCATATTGGTGGAGTACACTTTCAAGTCATAAGAACACCTTCCTCTCTTTGGTTGACATCATTCAAGTATATTTATCTTGCTAGTATTTTATCCCAACTTTTATTTTTTTCTCTTCCATCTTGCACTTGGGATCTCATATTGGTTGTTATACTAGCATCTTCTTTAATTGGCTCTTTCTTTGTTAATTTCTCTCACGTACATGACTCTCCTGGTACCTTTCCCTCCCTTATTTGCAACCACTGAAATTTCTCACCTCTCAAATTATACCTAGCTACTTTTCTAGATTCATTTCTTTTTCTCACCAATCATCAGCAATTCTGAGAGAGAGGCCACACTCGAGAAGTGGTGGTCTATATTGTAGCCCAGAAAGAAATTTTTAATCTTGGGCCCAAGTTTAAGCCTCGATATTTTTTTTTTTGCTAAGTATGGTTAATCTATTAATAAATAAAAAAGCTATTTACAGAATGGTTATGGCTGTAAGTGAATACAACCTATCTCAGCTTGCCAGAGAACTAGTTCTAAGACTGCCCCAACAGAGGGGAAACTAGTCTGATAGAGCCGTAATTACAAAAAGAAATGGGACGTCAATGAACACATTCTTCAGTTTTCTGAACAGAGCTAACATGACAACAAAAAACCAACATTTCATCCTACTAGATCTTCCTACATGGAAAAAATAGAAGTGAAGCCAGACGTTAAAAGAAATTCCACCTAGCATTGGGAATAATGAGCTCCGTGGTTGGTTCCTCCACTATCAGGCAGCCCCAATTTTCACGGTTCTCCGGCTGAGGTTGCTCGCCTTCACCTTCTTCCCGCTACACGTCCTCCTCATTCAGCGTGTTCATCTCCTTGGCTGGCGAGGCACGCTCAGGCTCTGAATCCTCATGCATGTTCTGCATAGCCCCTTTCCCTTTCCGCTTGGGCTGCCCTTCGTGCTCAATTTCCTTGTCTTTGCTTACATTCTGTTGGGCTCTGTGTTGACTGGGTTTCGCCTAAAACATAGCACTTCCAGAGTAGGGCCCCTGGGTGTTCTGAGCCACTTCCTTAGAGAAGTAGATGGAAATGATGGCAGTGATGACTGGTTGGTTAAGAGTGCCACGAAAGTGGAAGAGCGTGGTATGAGGGGAGGGATGCTAGGGCAGAGGGAAGGGAGCTGAGCGAAGGCCCGTGCGACCCCATCCACTCCTCGTGTTGGGGTAGTGAGGATTATCCACTGAGGAGGAGGGAGAGTTCGACGAGCTACACCTCCTGGCCTACTGTCGAGAACTACCACCTCTCGAGCCTCCCGTTCTGCTAATTAATCGCTGCCACACCATGACGGGAAAAAGAGCAGAGAGAGCGCACAGGTACTCTGTGAGATGCGAATAAAACAGATATGGAGCACGTGGAGGGCACGACTCAGAAACCAAGCGTAGCCCAATAGCCTCCCATAACCCACCTCCTCCCGACCAACGATGCTTATGGAGCTTCCTATCGAGTCCATGGTTGTTCCCGGATTTAACTTCAACTGCTTCGCCTCAGATTTCCTCCGCCATTACTACTGCATTAAATGTATCCGAATGCCATCTAGCCCTGAAGCATGCGGAGGCGATGGTCCATTCCCCTTAACAGCTATACATTCCTTCTTCCCGGTGCGCAAAGCCATGTGATGGCCCCTTCCATTGTAATAAACCCGTCTTTTCATTGGCCAAGTGGTATGGAGTTGGTACGTGTCGTTCGGCTCTGCTCCACCCCTGTCCCATCTTCCTAATTACTCAATGAATCACCCGCATCCAGGGACTTTGCTTCTTTTTGGACCAGTATATTGCATTCTTGTTTCTGCTCATGATTCTGAATTATATCTAGGTCCCCTGCGAGGAGAGGGTGCCTATTTTCAACTCCGAGATTAGCAAGGAGATCTGCTAACTTGTTTCTTTCCCGCCTGACATGTTTGAAGATGATAGCTATGTTGGTGTTGTGAGTGTTTTCTATGACTTCCAATCTGGCCTCGAGTCTCAATCTAGTGGAGATTTTATTTGCATGAGCTCCATTGAGCAATTGTTTGGCCATGTTGATGAGGAGTTGGGAGTCTCCTTCAATATCCAAAGGCTGGAAGTCATGGTGTTGAGCTAAGAGTATTCTTTGCCAGAGACCCTCTAGTTTAGCTAATTTATTTGTGTCCCATCCTATATTGTCGAAGTAGATTAAGAGAGGAGAACCCTTATGATCTCTGAAAGTGCCGCCGAAGCCTGCATTCCCTGGGTTACCTTTAGAAGCTCCCTCAAAGTTAAGTTTATATCTATGTCTTGGGGGTGGGGGGGGAGCCAAGGATGCATGATGTTGTTTGTTTTTACTTTAGGATTGCATTTGGTGCTTCCTTGCTGAAGTTGGAGGTTCCCGTTTTCCCATATTTTTTTTTCATTAGCCTGCGTGGGAAAGTCATCCGGAAGCCACGTTTTAAGCACCAAAGTTTCTTCCAGGTTCTTGATGAACTTGTCCCAAATGATTTCTGATGGAGTGCTTTGGTCCTTTAAAATATGCTTGTTCCTTTCTTTTCATACAGTCTAGGTGAGGAGGCCAGGTATGATTCTCCATAGATGGTTTAGGATAGCGCTTTTGTAGGGACTTTGGTGCCAGAGGCGAATGGAGTTGATAATGTCCTCAGATGGTCGACAGTTTCTTTGACATCTAAAACTAGTTTTCTCCCATAGATGGTTGGCTAGAGAGCAGGAATCCAAGAGATGTTATATCGTTTCCTCTTGAAAATGACAGTTGGGGCATATGGAGGGCCCCTATATTTTCCTTTTTCTTAAATTGTCTCAAGTTAAAATTTTGCGATGCCCAGTGAGCCACAGGAAAATAGAGACTTTAGGCCAAATGCCCGGAGTCTAGACCCTTCCCCAGATGGGATCCTAAGGCGCATCATCATGGCACTTGATTTTGTAGGTTTCTTTCGTGGTGAAGGATCCCCACGGGGTGTATCCCCATCTCAGTAAGTCTTTACCTTCAGTGTATCTGATTCTTCGTTTTTGGAGCTCTCTTTCCAGGTTTTCTCTGTTTGGTTGTCGATATTTCTTATCAGTCCGTCAGGGTGCTTCCATTTTCTGTACCCTTGGTTGATCTCCTGTGACCATTGTTGCTAGACCATTTCCTTTTGTTGTTCCTCCCAATCATTGCTGGGCTGGAAGTTAAGAAAACTATCAAGCCTGGGAATTTGATTCCAAGCGTCTGTCCAGAAACGAGCTGTATTACCACTTCTAATCTCCCAAAAACTATGATGTTGGATCAGCGAGAAGTGTTCACTGGCCATATTCCACATCAACGAGCCTTTCTCAACAAGAGTGAATCTGATTAGCTCCTCCATTGGTCTGTGGTTGGCGTATTTGGCTCTCCAGATGACCCCCCAGGGCTTGTTTGGTGCTGTGAGCCATTGCCACCAGATTCTCACACCCATGATTTCATTGTTGTGACTTGTGTCTCTCAGACCTATCCCTCCTTTTTCCTTGGGTTTGCGTGTAGTATTCCAATTGACGAGTGCCCATTTACGATTTCTTCCGTGTGTTCCCCACAAAAAGTTGCGCTAAATATCTCTGATTTTTTTGAGAGCCCATTTAGGCACTGCAAGGATTGAGAAGAGATAGAGGAGCATTTCTTGAAGCATTTCTTTGATGAGGACTAATCTATTGGCTATGTTCAGTGCTCTAAAAGTCCATGAGGAGAGGCATGATTCTAGCTTTTCTAAGAGTCTGCGCCAAGAGGCATGCTTAATGGCAAAATCGATGAGAGTGGCACCAAGGTAATTGGAGAGCAGGGTAGCTATGGGGAAACCCAGAATGCGGGCAATGGCACGTTGAATGATGGGAGGCGTATGAAAGAAAAAGAGTTATGATTTGGCTTTGTTGATGCTTGTACCTGAGGCATCAGAGAAGTCCTTCAGAAGGGCCTTAAAGATGGTAGCTTCTTGAGCTGATGGGTATCCAAAGAGCATATTGTCATCCACAAATTGCTGATGGGTGGTAGCAGGGGTATTATTTATAGAGATTCCTTTCAAAAGCTAGGAGTGAAGGGCATGCTTGATGAGTCTCCCCAGCCCTTCTACCATCAAAACAAAAAGGAAGGGAGAAAGAGGGTCCCCTTGCTTGATACCTCTGGAGGGGCTGAAAGGTCATGAGGGAATGCCATTTATGAGGATGCAGAAGAAAGTGGAGGAGATTTAACTTTGAACCCAATGCACCCACATAGGTGAAAAACCAAAAGCATTTAGCATTTTTTGAATGTAAGTCCAACTTAATTTATCAAAAGCTTTAGAGATGTCAATCTTGAGAATCATACCTGCCTTATTGGAAATCTTGAGGGAGTGTATGATTTCATGAGTGAGGATAATGCCGTACATTATTTTTCTACCTTCAAGATACCCAGATTGTTCTGGTGATATGAGCAGGGGTAGAAGTGGCTTCAGCCTGTTTGCAATGACTTTAGAGATGACTTTATAGATGAAATTACAAAGTGCAATTGGGTGAAATTTATCTGAAGTGGTAGCGCCATCTTCTTTGGGAATGAGAGCAATAAAAATTGAGTTGAGCGCCGATAGTAGCTCCGAGAATGAGTGGAAAATGGTGGTGGAGAAGCCGCCCGACCCCGGTGCCTTTCCTTCCTTGAGCTGTTTCATGGCTAAGTCCACCTCGTCTGGCAATACAGGTCGGAGAAGGAGTTGGTTTTGGTCTTCTATGATGAGTTTTGGCACATGTTGATTAATCTTTTCTATAGCATTCCTTCTGTCAATTTGGGGTTCTTGTAGAACATCCTCAAAGTAATTGATTAATTCCTATTCGATATCAGCATGGTCCTCCACTCTTGCCCCTCCTTGTTTTTGTATAAAGGTGATAGCATTGTGCATTCTTCTTTGAATGGTAGCTCTGCGGAAGAATTTGGTGTTTCTCTCACCTTCTTTCAGCCATCTGATTCTGGATTTTTGCTTCCAGAGAATCTCTTCTTGCTTGTTTCTCTCCTCTAATTGATTTTGTATGTGCTTCTCTCATTCCAGAGTTCCTTCCCTATACCCCTCTGTTATTATCTGTTTCTCGAGATCCCTCATTTCGTTGTTGAGGTTTTGTTGGGCTTGAAAGATATTGCCAAAAGTTTCCTTATTCCATCTTTTGATTTGGGCTTTCAGATATTTGAGTTTCTGTTGGAATTGGAACATTATTGATCCTGCTAGGGCCGAGAAGTTGTTCCAAGACTGTTTGATGAAGTCTTTGAAAGCCGGATGGGATAACCAGCATGCCTCAAATATGAAAGGACGTCTCGTAGGATTGCCTGGTCGCTGCCATTGGAGCACTATGGGCCAGTGATCAGAACCGAAGTGTGGGAGAATGAATGCTGAGAGGTCACCTCCGAGATGCGTTGTGTTGTCAGTGATGAGGAATCTGTCGAGGTTCGATGCTATTTGATACCTCCCAGTCCTGCGATTTCTCCAGGTGTGCATGCCATTGGGAGTTTGCATGTCGATGAGCATATTGTTGTGGATGAAATCTTTGAAGTGATCCGTTTCCTGATCCAACTTGGCCTAGCCTCCTCTCTTTTCCTCTAACTTGGTGATCATATTGAAATCTCTGCCTATGAGCCAGAGAGAATACTCCCTATTGGAGTTGAGGTTTGCTATGGTGTCTAGAAGAGCAATTTTATTGGGAGCATCCTGCGGGAAGTAGACATTGGTCAGGTGACCATGTATGTTGGTGCCAATTATATGAAATGTTGCCTGGATGAGGTTATGGGATGCATGGAAATTTGACAACAATATTGTTTGTGTATTCCATGCGATCGCTAAACCTCCAGAAGTGCCTGATGCATCCACTGCCACTGTGTGACATCCTGGCCAAGCTTTTGAGAGGATACTTCCCAGGGTGTTACTCTTGCATTTTGTTTCCTCCAGGAAAAAAATCTGGGGTTGTTCCTGCCTTATCATATTTTTAATCATTCTAAGTTTCCCGGGGCTATTGAGCCCTCTTACATTCCATGAGGTGAGCTTCATTGTTCACTGTGTGGGGTGGGCCTGTAGTACTTTGTCAATTTAGCATATTGGCCTGAGTCAACCAGGATTTTACCTACTGCTATGGTTCTCTGGAGATCTGTCTTTCTCCCTCTCTTTTTGGAATCCTTTGGAAGGAGGTTGCCATCCCATTGGCTCCCTGGTTGTATGCCCAATTGTTGTTGCTGATATGCTCTGGATAGTATTGTTTCCAGAGTACTGAGCTGGTGTTCTTCAATTTCGTCATACTCCTATTTTCTACATGCTTGCTGCAATCCAAAAATGTCTAGCACTTTTAGATCTATGCTCTCTGGTTCTTCCTCCATATGCTACACTTGATTGCTTTCCTCTGAGATAAGTGCCAGTTTACAGGACTGATTTTGCGGGTTATCCATCTCCATGTCTTTGGAAGTTCCTTCTGGGTGTTCCGGGTTTTCTATGGGAGTTCCACCTAATTTAGAAGTGGTTCCCTCCACTTCCATATCCTTTTCATTCCGATCAAATCCTCTTTGGCTCTTTTCGGGGGTTGCGGCATCATCCCTGGGGAGGCGAGATGCAGGAGAGGACTCCAGATGGGGAATGATTGGAGTGGAGGCGAGAGGCATGGAGCTATGTTGCAAGCTAGAGGGTTGCTCTTTTGTGTCTTGTGCAAGAATTTCAAAGCTATTACTTGCGGAAGGGATAGAAGCCATCTCTTACTGGGGTTTTTTCCCGGAGGAAGTTTTTTTATGCGCTCGCTTGCGGCTAGGGACTTTGGTGAAACCTTCTTGGGCATGCAGATTGGAGGGATCGGAATCAGAGGCTTTGGCATTTAGCGGGTAGTCCCTAAAGAGATGCCCATGAGCATGACATTTGTGACAAAAAAAAGGTACATGTTCATAATCCAATGGTTGAATCCATTCATAATCATCATGAGAGAGACTTACCGGATCCGGAAGGGCTTTATCTAGGCGCATGAAGACACAAATGCGGGCGTAGGATGTGTATCTTTGGAGCTTTGTTTCTTCAGCTGCTTTTATGTAGTCCCCCAATCCATTTCCAATGTCTTTGAGAATCTCTTCATCCCAATATTCCTCTGGAAGTGAGTACATTCTGATCTACACTAGAGCCCAGGAGAGATCTTCCTTGTCTGGGTTAAATCGTGCTACCCAGTCCCTTAGATACAATCCTGCTGAGTTAAAAAAGTATGTCCCTTCATCCATGATTCTGAACTTGTCTTCTAGGCAAAAGAATATCACAGTAAAGAATCCCTTCGGCCCTAGCTACATTGTTATGTGGCCCTTGGGTTTCCATTTGGCAGCGATCCAACCATATAATGCTTTTTTTGTTGGCCAGAAGCCTATAAATTTTCCTATGAGCGCATGATCTTTCATGTATTGGATTTTTTCATTAATCTTCTGATTGGGCATTTCTATCTTGGGTCTTTCTGTTGTTATTGGTTTGCATGTGCTTGAGGTAACCGTGGTCTTTTCCCCTATCTTATCTTTTCCTCGCGGTGTTTCACTGTGCTTGTCTGCCTGACTGTCAGGTGTGTTGGGCGTATACTGCTGCGTCTTCTCATTGTTATCCCCATTTGCATGGATCGAGCCAAACATTATTGACCCCGTTCTCCCCGGCAACGAGGTATTGGACATGGGGGAGGGCTTGGAGGCCCCCCCTGCAGGGGTTCCATACATATTGTCGATATGCCTGCGCTCTCTGTCAAGATGAGGAGGTCAGGCATTTAGAGGTTGTTGAGTCGTGCTTGTTTGCGCCATCTCAGAGAATTTCCAGTGCCAACCCTCGTTGCAGAGCCCTTCTTCCGTTGGAGGGCCTATAGGCTTAGTTGTTGAGCCTCGATAGTTAGCTATAAGGAACACACCCTATTGGTGGCACAACAAGATATATTTTATATTAAGAAAGACTTGGCCAACTAGAGGAGTACAATCATATATCTTGATATCCTAGTGGAATTTGAGAAATGGTTATGAGATTTGGGAAACCTAAGAGCTCCTCCAAATCAATATTTGCACACGGTTCATCTATATTAGCACATCAATAATTTTCATGGAAATGGTCCATTTTATTGCAATGGAAGTAGAGATGATATCCACCTTCAAATAGAGGAGCTCCACCTATTATATTAGATCATAGATGAGAGGATGCAATGAATGGAGGTGATATTGCTTCCTCATAGAGCACACCCACCTTCTAGAAACCTTGCATGTCCTACTCAAGGTAGTTAGTGGCATTGCATCCATGCGGTGAAAGACCGCTAGTAATAAGTTCATTAATTTTTATAGCTTTCCGTTATCTCGTTCTATGTTGATGATATTTTAGTTTTCATGGATTTCATAGCCATATTTTGTAATTATTAAAACAATGAGCACATGATCATGCTAAACTCAAACTATGGTTTATGATGACCTTAAGTATAAAGAGTGACCAATTTCCTTAGTTTAGCTTCCATTTTGCTGGACTATAGTTTGTCAAGTATCTATAGCATGCATTGTATATATTTTCCAATGTAATAAAAGTTTATGAGCTTAAAAAAAGGAAAGTTCCTTAGGTAAAATTTTCAAAATCAGATTTGAAAATTAGATATGTGGAATATTTTACAAGTTTATTTTTGGAAAGAGGCCCTAAATAACAAGTTTTGGGAGAACTTACCTAGTTAGGGAAGAAGTAGCAAGTAGACAAGGTGAAGGAAGAAAAACCTAGTTTGTCAGGATCACTATCTATAGCATGCATTGTATATATTTTCCAATGTAATAAAAGTTCATGAGCTTAAAAAAAAAAAGTTCCTTAGGTAAAATTTTCAAAATCAGATTTGAAAATTAGATATGTGGAATGTTTTACAAGTTTGTTTTTGGAAAGAGGCCAAAAATAACAATTTTTTGGAGAAACATACCTAGTTATGGAAGAAGTAGCAAGTAGACAGGGTGAAGGAAAAAAAACAAGAAGATCTAATGAAGGAAAAAGAAACAAGCATACTTGTTGAAGGTAAAAAAAATTGACAAACTTGGTGAAGGAAGAAGTAGGAAGTAGACTCAATGAAATAGGTTGGTATGAATATTTGAGTAATGGCGATTGGTATTTCCTATAGGTTGGCACCTAGAAATAATTAACTAGAGGGGATTGGTGTGTCTTGTAGGTTTCTTCTTACAAATATTGTTGTAGAGGGGACTAGTGTCTCCTATATGTTGGTGCTTACAAATATTGTAGTAGAGGGGTTTGGTGTCTCCTGTAGGTTGGTACCTACGAATATTAGAACATAGGGGATTAGTGTCTCCTATGGATGACTAATACAAGTCTTGCAACATCAGGAATTTGTGTCACTAGTAGGTAGGCGCCTACAAATATTACAACAAAGATAATTATTGTATCATGTAGGTTGAGGCCTACAAATCTTTCAACGAAGGGTATTGGTGTTTCTTGTAAGTTGGTTCTTACATATATTATAGCATACGGGACTATTGTATCCTATAGGTTGGTCCCTAGAAATGATGAAATAAGGGGGTTAAGGTTGGTTCCTACAACATTTATATCAATAAGTTAGTGTATATAAAAATATTTTATAAAAAAAAATTCCATTTATATATGTATTCCATATGTGAGATTTTTTTATTATGATTCACGAATATTTAAATAAATAAAAAATTTTCTTATAGTGATCACCTAATGGGATAATCAACTATGTGGTTTTTGGGTGGTCAAGCAACCATTTAGAAGATAGTGGTCGATCAGTATAGCCATTTATTGAATGATAAAAGGAATCAAGTAGATATTTGGATCGACTTGAATAGTCAATTGATCGACATGAACATATATGAAGAGATAGCATGGATTTTCTACAAATAGTTATAATGAATGATCCTTAGCACTCAACTAAATCATTTGTAATTCAAGGAGAATAGTTAGATTAGTGCATATAAATGGAGGTCCCTGTCATTTAAATATCATAATGTGAGTGATATGAAAATGAAAACCATATGTTTATCACTTATGCATTGTGTTTTTCTAATTTTAAGAAATTGTGCCTCAATGATATACTAGGTGTCTCTGGACACCACTCATCATCATAGAGCATTATTTTCTATTTTTTTTAATCTTTGATTAGTTTCTTTATTTTTTTTCATTGTTTTTTTGGATCTTAGTATTAGATAATACTAAAACATCCATGTGCAACATCTATGTCGACACAAAAGTGAACTAGACAAAGCAATTGACGAGGGATTTTTTAGTAGAAAAGAAGTCCTCTGTATGTTGAGTTGGGAATGAAATTTTGGTTCTTAGAGTGTTAGTCACTATAATACTAGTGTAACCCCCTACTGTTATTGTTAGTGTATCCCCCTTATTGTTATTTATGCGTGCATGTAGTCCCCATATTGTTATTATTGTGACCCATACAAGCCCATTATTGTTGTTGCTCTGCCCTTACATTATTATTGTTATGTTGGCTCTAATTATATTGTGACACCTTATACTCCTATATATAGAAATGAGGTTTTTTCATTTGAATCATCCAAGAATTATTCATTTGTGTAATGTAAAGGAGGTTTCACCCTCAAAGGGGCTGATTTTTAAGTCATTGATCTATATTTTCTTTTATTTTGTGAGCTAGTTGCATAACATTTGGTATCAAAGCCTTAGATTATAGGGTATCACTTCTTCAAACATGCCATCTTGGCATTTTTTCTATAATATTTTTTATATGAGGCTTCAGAAGCTTAAAGTTTTATCTTGTGGATTTGAAATCATGGTGAACTTCATGTAAAATTTTCAGATATTTCTTCCCTACATTTTCAGAGATATGATTCGGGCAATTTAGGTTTTGGCAAGCTCCAAAATCATGTTTGAAATAGGTGACCTTGAGCAAATCGCCATATCTTCCGATTTAGGTATCAGATTTGAATTCTGTAAAAGGTGACAGAAAGTGCACAAATTTTAGTTTTTCATGTAGCTGCTTTAGGACTGAAGAACAAAATAGTGACACAATAAACTCTGGACAAGTTTTCTCTACTGAACTAGTCTATAATCACGTCATTGATGGAGATTAGGCATAAATATTTCTTGAAGACTCCAATATTGGTCTGAGTTGTGGGGCTGAAAGGAAGACTTAGAGGGATACCACAGGATGAAATTTTAGACCTTGGAGATCTGAAATTACAAAGATACAATAGATTCAGTATCGACCTCCTACAAAGAAAGAAAAATGTGTTTATTTTTTTTAAAATTTCATAAATCTTGTTTGAAAAATTAGTTTGAAGTGATTCAAAGCCATAGTGAAGCATCAATATCATTAATTGATGCTTTGAAGAAAGAAAATGGAAACACCTAGTAAGAAACCTGAAAGTTCTACTATGACACATGAAGAAGAGGAAGAAATGCAACATGATATATCAAACATTACAAGACCAAGTGAAACAAATTTTGTTCTCGTAAAGAGTAACCAAAAATGAAATGGAAGCTAAGATGGATGGTTTAAATATTTGTTTAAAATTGGACATGGAAGGTTTTGAAGCTAAGATGGATGGTATGTTATGAAACTAGCTCACAAAAAGATAGAAAAGATAGATAAACACCTTAGAAATAAGCCTCTTCAATGGGGCAACCTCCTTTACATTACACAAATGAACAATTCTTGGATGATAAAAATGAAAAGACCTCCTTTCTATATATAGGAGTCTAAGGGGTAATATAATCAGAGCTAAAATAACAATAATAATGTAGGGCACCAATAATAAAAATAGTGGGCTTCTATGGGGCACAATAATAACAATATGGGGACTACATGGGCACAACAATATAATAAGTGGTTGTACTAATAACAATAAGGGGTTACACTAGTAGTATAGGGACTTAACATGCCCCTCTCCAAAGAGTGTTGTGCTCAACGCTTGAGTAGTTCTTGATGATTCTGTATAAACTTCTTGTCCTCCCATGTGGAATCTTCAGTGGGTAAGTTCTTCCACTTGATGACATACTATAAAATTGATCAATTCTGTAGCTGTTGGGTTCTTGTTTCTATGACTGCTCCAGGTTCCAATATTATTTTTCCTTCCTCGTCATGTTCTGCCAAAATTGTTTGAACTGGGACCTTCTGCAACTTTTGAATGAGTGGCCACATGTCTTCATCCTTCTTCTATTCATCCCTTGCTTCATTTATCCAATCTGGTTGGATAATAGAAATAGCTCAAAACAATGCTTCCACATCGTCATCCTTTGTTGAGAGTGCATTTGCAATAACATTTTGCTTCCCTTTTTTGTAGATGATTTCAATGTCACAACCCAATATATTTGTCACCCATTTTTTCTATTCTTATAAAGATAATATTTCTTCTACAAAGTATTTAAGACTATCATGATCCATTTTTACATTGAAGTATCTTCCCATTAGGTAAGTTCGCCATTTCTTAAGTGCATGTAGTATTGCCAACATTTCCTTCTCATAATTAGCTTTCTTCAGAGGTAGGCGTAAAAATACCCAATCGCCTACATCAAAACTTCTTAATTCATAATGATGTTGATCTGCTTGTTGTTTCATTTGATTCTACACCAAAGTGGCGTTATCCGTTAAAAGTTGGAGAAATTGTTGTTGATGATCGATGTGATATTTCACTACTTCAATCATTTTCTTATTGATATGTCCTTCTATCTTGAGAGTTCGAGGAGTGGTAATTTCTTCCAGTGCATTACAAGATATGGTCAGATTCATTTCTTGATGCTCGATGTGATCTTTCACTTCTTGAACATTTTTCTTCTTGATATGTCCTTCTATCTTAATAGTTTCAAGAGTGGTAATTTCATCCAATGCATTACAAGATATAGTTGAATTCATCTCTTCTTTATTGATGTGATCTTTCACTTCTTGAACCTTTTTCTTCTTGATATGTCCTCCTATCTTAAGAGTTTGAGGAGTGGTAATTCTTGCCCATGCTTTACAATATATGGTTAGATTTAGTTCTTCATTCTCTAGGGTTTTTTCCTGGTGTATATCCTTTTTTTTTTTATGTTTCTTGATCCTTTTCTTCCTCCTCTTCACAATCAATGTAAAATAATTTCTTCTCAGCACACTTATGACCTTTAATGTATTTTTTGTCACAACTGTAGCAAAGCCCTTTTACTCTTTTTTCTTCCAATTGTTGTGGTGATAACCTTGTAGGTTGTGGAAGGCTAGGAGAGACAACACTTCCATATTTATAGTTGTGAGGGGTAGACTTCCTTGTTTCCATAATTTTGCTTTCCACTTTTCTTTCCAACCAGAATGGATTCTCCAATGAACTAGGTTCCCCAAGACGTACCTCATGTTGAATGTTATCCTTTAAAGTCCCTATGAAGACATCAATCCTTTTCTTCTCTGGAATATCATTTTCCCTTATATTTAATTTTTGAAAGCCCTTAATGTGCTCTGCCTTTGAACACTTTTGTTTGAGATTTATCAACTGGCTAAAGAAGGTGTTTCTCTTTGTATCCTCATAAGTGCTATCATTTATTTCGTGAAAATTGACCACGTAACAAGTGGTTTACGAGAAAAAAGCCCTTTATACCATAAAAATAAAATTCAGTTCTAAATATGAAGATGCAATATGTACCTTTTGTAATAGTAGCACCTCATTTAGATCAAAATATTGCTCCATTTATAGTATCCAATTTACCAGATCCTTTCCATCAAAACTCTTGATATGAAATTTCCTTATTTTAGGAGCCCGATATTTAAATGATTGTAACTCTATAATTTCAGATCTCCAAGTTCTGAAATTGCATCCTCTAGTAGCCCTCTGAGGCTCGTTTCTAGCCCCACAAGTTTGATCAAGATTGGATTCGGCAAGGAAGAGTTATGTCAAATCTCCCACGATGACGTGATTAGAGACTAGTTCAATAGAGTGAACTTGTATGAAGAGCCACATGTCACTGTCTGAACCTTAGGACGTAAAACTGATACATAGAAACCGACCATCTGTCCTCTTTCTGTAACTTCTTACAAAATTTCAATTTGATGCTCAAAGCGAAATGCATGACGATTTTCCCAAGGTCACCTATTTTGGATGTAACACAAGAGCTTGCGAAAACCCTAAATGTCTTGGCCTATATCTCTGAAAATATAGACAAAAAAGATCTGAAATTTGGGCTCGAGCTTTACCAATTTTTTGGCTCAAATGAGTTTTAATTTCAGAATCTAAAACTTCGTAGAAAACAAATTATGTCGAGAAGTCGTCGATGACCTATTTGAGATGGAATTATGGAGATTGCAAAAACCCTAACTTCCTCAGCTCATTTATACAAAAATATAGTGAGACAAGATCTAAAATTCATACCTAAGGTTTAGAATGATGTTTCCTCAAATGGGTTTTTTCTTAGCATCTGAAAAGTCACAAAAAGAAAACTTATAGTGAAAATTCCGTAATGACCTATTTGGAGCAGCGAAATCCTAGAATCCAACCTCTTGTACCAAATGTTATGAAACAAACTCACAAAAAGATAGAAAGGATAGATGAATGCCTTAGAAATAAGCCTCTTTGAGTGGGCAACCTCCTTTACATTACACAAACTAGCAATTCTTGGATGATACAAATGACAAGACCTCCTTTCTATATATAGGAGTCTAAGGAATCATAATATACTCAGATTCGACATAACAATAATAATGTAAGGGCACAATAATAAAAATAGGGGGCTTCTATGGGTCACAATAATAACAATATGGGGACTACATGAGCACAACAATATAATAAGGGGGTTGTACGCATAACTATAAGGGGTTACACTAGTAGTACAGGGACCTAACATGGTATGGAATCTAATATGGATGGTATAGAAGCAAAAATGGAAGGAAAAATGGAAGATTTTAAGAATGATTTAAAAGAAGACACAGAAGGGTTGAAGGAAGATTTGACAAAGCTACTATAATAAATTCTTCCTAATGAAAAAATGTATTAAATGAAACTCATGATGAGAACAAAATAAACGTTAATCATGATTTCATAGACTCTAATGTTGGATTGAAGACCCACCATATTCCAATGATCAATATGAGTAAGTTTGATGGAAAGGATCGAGTAACATGGATACTAGAAAAGGAGTAATATTTTGGTCTTCATAATTTGCAAAGCACAAAAAATGTAAACATTGCAACTTGATATTTAGAACCCAATCAGTTTGTATGGTATTAATGGTTTTTTTCTTGTAAACAAATTATTACATGGAAAATTTTTAAGGAGGAAATGATATCGAATTATGAGGATATAAAGATAAATGCCTTCTTTAGCCAATTGATAAATATCAAACAAAAGGCTTCAATGGTGGAACACATTGAGGACTTCCAAAAATTGAATATAATGGTAAATGTATTCTAGAGGAGCATAGGCTTGATTTATTCATAGCAACTTTAAAGCATAACATCCAACACGAGGTTCTCCTTTGGGAACCTGACTCATTGGAGAAAGAATTTAGGTTCGAAAGAAAAATTTAAAGAAAAAGTATGTCAACGAGGAAGCCTACCACTCACGACTATAAAGATGGAAGTGTTGTTGCACCTATCCTTCAAAAACCTACAAGGTTGACACAAAAACAATTGGAAGAAGAAAGAGAAAAAGGGATTTGTTATGGTTGTTATAGCAACTACAATAAATTTCATAAGTGTGTTGAGAAGAAATTATTTTACATAGATTCTGAAGAGGAGGAACAAAATGAAAAGGAAACTTCAAAATAAGAGGATATACAATAGGAACCAACCCTATATAGAAAAGAAATGAATCTGAAAATATCTTGTAAAGAATTGCAGTGAATTACCACTCCTCAAACCCTCAATATAGAAGGACATATCAAGAAGAAAAAGGTAATAGTGATGATTGATTCGGTTAGTACCCATAATTTTATTCAATGTAAGATATCCAAGGAATTGAATTCCTTCCTATATCCAGCACTAGCGTGTCAAGTGATGGCTACAAATACAGTAGCTATAAATTTCTCTAGAAAGTGCCATAATATCAAGCTAATCGTGGGGGAATGTGTATTGAATAGTCCAATGCTTTCCATTCCAATGGGTGGTGTTGATGTTGTACTAGGATTCCAATTGTTACAATCTTTGGGTACAACAACGTTTAATTTTCAAGATCTTTTATTAAAATTATTTTTGGAAAGAAAGGAAGTGGAATTAAGGGGTATCGTAGGGAAGCCAGGAAAGATAATAAAATCTAATGGCATGAAAAATCTTCTAAAGAAAGAAAAACGGGGCATACTTACACAATTATGCTCACTTGAGGATCAAACATCGAAATCATTTATTTCCCCGTATCTCCAAAAAGTTTTACACAATCATTCCAAGGTATTTGAGACTCTGAGTGGCCTCCCACCTATTTTTGATCATCATCATGCTATTCATTTGATTCCAAGAAGTGTTCCTCCAAATATCAGGATTTAGAGATATCCCTATACCAAAAAGAGTGAAATTTAATGTATGGTTGCAGAGATGCTAGAGGCGGGTATAATTCGACCTAGTAAAAGTTCTTTCTCTACTCGAGTAGTATTGGTATACAAGAGGGATGGATCATGGCACATGTGTCTAGATTATAGGGAGTTCAACAAGCTCATTATTAAACATAAATTTCCTATTCAGGTCATTTATGAATTACTTGACGAATTTAAAGGAGCATTTTACTTCAGAAAGTTGGATCTTCATTCAGGATATCATCAAATTAGAATGAATCTAGAATACGTTATGAAAAAAACATTTAGAAATGATGAGAGTCATTATGAATTTTTTGTCATGCCTTTTGGACATACCAATACACCTTCTACATTTAAAGGTTTGATGAATTCCATTTTCAAACCCACCCTTAGAAATTTTTTGTTAGTATTTTTTGATGATATTCTAACCTACAACAAGTCATTGAATGATCATGTTGCTATACTAACAGTACGCAGGGAAAAAACAAAGACAGACACAGTAATAAAATCATACACAAATGACACATTAAGTTAACGTGGTTCACCCAACAAATTTGGGCTACGTCCACCAAAGAGAGGCATCGACAATCTTATTATTAATCAGGAAATTACAAAATAATCATTTTCCTCAGAAACTCTCACCATCCAATATCTGTACGGGCATGTATTTTATAGCCAAGAGAATCTAACTGACTCATAAATCCTCTCACAACAAATATAGGACACATTAACTCTTTCCCAACTAAGTGGAGCTAATATAGCAACAAATTCCTATTGTTGTCACACATTAGAGATTTTTGCCTAATTTATGAAACAAAAAATCTCAACAATCTCCACCTTGACAACAATTAGCCTAATACCCTGTTTTTTTATTATTTTTATCTTTTCTGCAAGCCAAGAGAAGCCAAACACTAGTGTAGCTTCTCTAACAAAACTGGTTTCATGAACATGTCTGCACAATTCTCCTTTGTATGCACCTTTTCAAGAGAGACTCCCGTTTCAGTGATAAATTGTCTTACAAAATGGTACTTGATCAGTATATTCTTTGATTTACTATGATAGGCTGGATTCTTATCCAAATGTATTACACTTTGACTGTCACAAAGTAACTTGATCTTGTCCTGCAACCTACCAAATTCACCAAACAAACCTTTCATCCAAATCGCTTCTTTGCAAGCATGAGAAGCAGCAATGTATTCTGCTTCAGTAGTGGATAAAGCAACAATGTTTTGTAGCTTTGACATCCAGCTAATAGCTCCACCTGCAAGAGTAAAGACATACCCTGAAGTTGACCTTCTCTTATCCAAATCACCTACAAAATCAGAATCAACATACCTGCAAACAAATTCACTACTCTTATTGTAAATGATAAAATAACTACTTGTGCCTCTCAAATACCGAAGCACCCATTTCACTGTTGACCAGTGTTCTTTACCCGGATTTTCCATATACCTGCTGACAACCCCAACTGCATGTGAAATATCTGGTCGAGTACAAACCATCACATACATTAAACACCCTACTACATTGGCATCTGGAATTTGAGACATATAATCCTTTTCTTCATCTGTATTAGGACATAAACTCGAAGAAAGCTTGAAATGGGAAGCGAAAGGGACTGACACAGGCTTCACATTTTTCATACCAAATCTCAAAAGTATTTTCTCAATATACTTCTATTGTGATAGCCATAGCTTGCCATTGTTCCTCTCTCTGAAAATCTCCATGCCCAAAATATGTCTTGCTGCTCCTAGATCTTTGATATCAAATGTCCTTGCCATCTGAGCCTTCAACATGTTGATTTCTTCTATGCTTTTGCTTGTTGAAAGCATATCATCAACATACAATACTAAGATAATGAATATGCCATTATTTAATTTCTTAAAATAAACACAATGATCATATTCACTTCTAACATATTTCTGACTCAACATGAAAGAATCAAACTTCTTATACCACTCCTGAGGCGACTGCTTCAGGCCATATAATGACTTCTTGATCCTGCAGACAAATTTCTCATTGCGATTTCGAACAAACACTTCAGGTTGTTCCATATAAATTTCCTCATCTAAGTCTCCATGTAGAAATGTAGTCTTAACATCTAATTGATGCAACGCTAAATCAAGCAAAGCCACTAATGCTAGCACAATTCTAATTGAAACTATTTTAACCACTGATGAAAAAATCTCATGAAAGTCAATGTCGGCTTTCTGAGAAAATTTGCTTCCAAACAGCCTCGCTTTGTACCTGTCTTCCGTATCATTCACACCCCGTTTCAGCTTGAAAACCCATTTACACCCTACATATTTCCTGTCCTTCGGAAGCTCAACCAGATCCCATGTGCCATTCTTACCTAAGGCCATCATTTCATCCTTCATGGCTGCTTTCCACTTGTCACTTTTCGAACCTTCTATTGCTTCTTGATAGCATAGAGGTTCATCGTCATTAGCAGTAAATGAAACTGAAGTAACATAATCATCATACCTTCTTGGTGGTCGTTTGATTCTAGTCGACCTCCTTAAGGATGTTTCTGGTGCTTCCTCAATTGGATGACTATCATCTGTAGGAACTTCTCGATGATCAGTATCTGAGACCTGTTCATGATCTATACCTGAACCCTGTTCATGTTCTGATTCTGAAACCTGTTCATGACTAGTATCTGAACTATGGTCATCATGACTATCATTAGAAATGCTATCAAACTGAATGTGCTGAAAGTCAGATACAACATATTGTTTCAATCTACTATCTACATCTAACTGTACAAGAGAGGATTCATTAAACTTTACATCTCTGTTGATGATGATTTTGCGGGTAGTAGGATCCCACAATCTATATCCCTTTGTTACGACACCATACCCAACAAAGATATACCTTTTATACTTTGGATCTAATTTAGTTCACTGATGTTTAGGCACTAGAGCATATGCATCACAACCAAACACTCTGAATTTAGAATAGTCACATGGGTGACCTTTCCATACCTCTTGAGGAATTTTGCAGCCTATCGACGTCGATGGAGATCGGTTTATCAAATAACAAGTTGTTGCCACCGCTTCCGTCCACAACTCCTTTTGCAACCCGGCGTTACTCAGCATACTCCTTGCTCTCTCTAGAAGAGTCATATTCATGCATTCAGCAACTCCATTTTGCTGAGGAGTATAAACTGTGGTCTTATGTCTCTCGATCCCTGCATCCTTGCAATAGCTTTCAAACTCCTGGGAAGTAAACTCACCGCCATTGTTAGTTCTTAAACATTTTATTGTTCTACCAGTGTTGTTTTCTACCAATGCTCTAAACTGCTTAAAAACTGAAAAAACATCAGACTTCCTTTTCAACATGTAGACCCACACTTTCCTAGAAAAGTCATCAATAAACGGTACAAAATATGACGAGCCACCATATGAGGTTGTAGGGGCTCGACCCCAAACATCTAAATGGATATAGTCAAGTATTCCTTTACTAGTATGTTTGCATGTTTTAAACATTTGTTTACCTTGTTTTCCGAACAGATAATGCTTACAGAAATCTAACTTTCCAGACTTTAAATTTGGAAGTAACTTGCGATCAGCCAAAATTTTTAACCCTCTTTCACTCATATGCCCCAATCTTTGATGCCATAAGTGAATGGAACTATTGTCATGTTCAGACACTGTAGACACATGATCTGACCCTATACTTCCTTCTAACTGAAATAGATTTCCTACCTTCTTAGCTTTCATAACTAGTAAAATACCTTTGTAAATTTTCATTACTCCACCTTGAATTACAGTTTTATATCCATTTGAATCAAGTGATCCTAATGAAATCAAATTTTCCTTTAAATCTGGTACATGCCTTACATCAGTTAATATTTTAGTTGTCCCAACAAACATTTGCAGTTGTATACTCCCAATCCCCACAATATTACATGTTACATCATTACCCATGTACACAACTCCATTATTAGTTGATTTATATGTCTTAAACCATTCTTTATGAATACAGATGTGGTTTTATGCACTGGAATCTAACAACCAATGTTGATCATGATTTGACACATTAACTAATAATACTTCATCACTCATACCTGAACCAGATGCCGAACCTTTATCTGTCATATTTGCCTTCTTCTTCTCTGTCGAAGAATATGCTTTAGAAGTTTGTTGTTGTCGCTTCCAGCAGTCCTTCTTTAAATGCTCTGATTTGCCACAAAACCAACACTTTACCTTACTCTTCTTCCCTTTCGACTTTGAACGTGAGTCGCTCGGCCTACTGGAGCGTCTTTCTTTCGAATGACCTCTAACCATCATAGCTTCTGATGTAGAGGTTTCTGAATGCGACCTTCTCCTTGTTTCTTCTGATAATAAAGATGCAGCTACATCATCAAACTCAATAGTTTCTGATTAACTAGGACTTATAGAAGTAACAAAATGATCCCATGACTTGGGCAACGAGCACAATAAAGTAATAGCTTTATCCTCGGATTGTATTTTTACTTCTATACTTTGTAATTGCACCAGAAGAGTATTAAAAGCATTCAAATGATCAACAATTGATGTACCTTCCTTCATTCACAACTGTACAACTATCGCTTCAGGAGAATCCTATTGGTTAAGGATTTGGTCATGTACAGTTTCTCCAGTTTCGTCCACAACCTAGCAGTTGTTGTCTCTGACACGATATTAAACAGGACATCATCCGCCAGACATAGTCTAATAGCACTTATTGCTCTTTCATCCATCTCAGCCCCCTCATTATCTGTGATGTTGTAAGGCTGTTTGGATTTTCCCAACAACACCTTTGCCACACCATGTTGGACAAGCAGATCGTACATCTTCACCTTCCAGATCTCGAAATTATTTTTACCATTAAACTTCTCGATTTCAAACTAGGCACTCTGATTTTTCGCCATCTTGTATCAACTAAAAACAATAATCTCCAAATCCAAGTTTTAATAAAAGAAGTTAATCTCAAAAAAACGCCTATGCCTTACTGCCTTTGCTTTTAAAAAAGAAAAATTATGTCGTTGTACCGTACTCAAATACTGGATGAGGCCTTACACCATTTAGTTTTCAAAAGAAAATCACATGCCATTCTAAATTCTGTAAGTATACTTAAAAATTACAAATTCACCTTCATAGTTCCAGCATAAGCCTTATTCTCTTATTGGTTAGTCTTCTCATTATCAAATTTTAAAATATTGTCATAATGACAATTACTGGCTAGACAACATTTTCTGCTAGACATCATTTTCATTGCGGTTATTATAAACAAAATGTGTATGTTCACATACCTCAGAAATAGAATATTAATGAACATAAACAGCAAATCTCTTCAATCGTTGGCACTTGCAGAACCAATTACACACATCTATGAGAATGTCTTCTCATCACCTTAGAGTTTGGTAGTGGAGGTCCACTGCCTCACGTTCTGCGTGTCCTGGCAGAACACGCACCAGCAGCCAACAAAACATGCAAAAGTAGCCAATTAACCAGGAATACGCACCACCAGCAAACATTCAATATGCATCTGGCATAACACGCAGGCCCACTAGCAATCGTTTGCAAACACACACAGGTCACATACGCACCAGCGCTGAACACATTCACTGATCAACGACTCCACTGCTGTACACACTCATTGATCAAAGACCCCCCATATTCATTCGCTCCACGACATACGCACTTATGTGGACAAAAATTCTACAACGTACTTCAACAGTTGAACGCAGTGTTATAACTCCATAGTTCAACAACAGTTCCGCAAATGCATACCAACTCGGCCATCGCACAAATAGTCTATGCTAGACTTGGGCCCGCCACTCCTCCGTTGCGCAACTCTGATATCAATTTCTATACTAACAGTGCGCAGGGAAAAAACAAAGATAGACATCGCAATAAAATCATACACAAATGACACAGTAAGTTGACGTGGTTCACCCAACCAATCTGGGCTACGCCCACCAAACAGAGGCATCGGCAATCTTATTATTAATCAGGATATTACAAGATAATCATTTTCCTTACAAACTCTCACCATCCAATATCTGTACGGGCATGTATTTTATAGCCAAGAGAATCTAACTGACTCATAAATCCTCTCACAAAAAATATAGGATAGATTAACTCTTTCCCAACTAATTGGAGCTAATATAGCAACAAATTCATATTGTTGTCACACATTAGAGATTTTTGCCTAATTTATGAAACATAAAATCTCAACACATGTTCAAAATGTTGATAGAGTTCTCAAACTATTGGAGGAGAAATAATTATATGAGAAAAACCTCAAAATGTTTTTTTCGAGTAGAGGAGGTGGAATATCTTAGTCATATTCTCCCTCATGAGGGTTTTAAGGTAGATCCTAACAAAATTAAATCCATTAGGGAATGAAAAATCCCTACAAACATAAAGCATCTTCGATCATTTCTAGGGTTGATTGGATATGTTTGTAAGTTTGTTAGGAATTATCGGAGAATAACAACAACTCTAAAAGCATTACTGAAGAAAATTGATATTTTTTGGACTCCAGAAGAAACTAAGGCAATTCGACATCTTAAAGAGGCAATGGTCCAAGTATTGGTCTTAGCTACACCAATATTCATAAAAACCTTTGTTATGGAATGTGATGCCTCAAGAAATTGAATTGGTGTTATTTTAATGCAATAAGGAATACTCATTTCTTTTGAATCTCATCCAATAAAAGGAAAGTATTTACAAAAACCCATTTATGAGAAGGAAACGTTGGCAATACTACATGCACTAAAGCAATAGCGAACTACATGCACTAAAGTAATAGTGACCTTATCTAATGGGAAAACACTTCAAGGTAAAAACAAATCATGATAGTCCTAAATAATTTTTAGAACAAAGATGGTCTCCAGAAGAGAAGCAAAAATGGGTCACAAAGATGTTCGGTTATGACTTTGAAATCATCTACAAAAAAGGGAATCAAAATGTTTTTGCAGATGCACTCTCAAAAAAGGATGAGGGTGTGGAAGTATTCCTTTGTGCCATTTCTATTATCCAACCAGATTGGATACTTGAAGTAAGGGATGAATGGAAGAATGACGAAGAAGTTTGGACACGCGTTCAAAAGTAACAACAAGATCTTAGTACATCTAATACATTTAGATGGAAAAATGATTCATTCTAGTACAAATATCGCTTGTATCTTTGAAAGAATTCTCAACTCAAAAAAAATTATTATTTTGGAATTACACACCTCTCCCTTAGGATGACACTTAGGATTTTTAAAAACTTACCACAAGGTTGAGAAGGATTTTTCTTTTTGATGACCTTAAATCTGATATTCAAAATTTTGTGGCAGAATGTTTGGTTTTCCAACAAAATAAAGTTGAGACAATTAAGACCTTGGGTTTGGTACAACCTTTATCCATTTGAAGTCAACGTTGGAAGGAGGTTTCAATGGATTTTATCACAGGTTTACCCATGTCCGAAGGAAAAAGTGTCATCATGGTGGTAGTTGATAGACTTACCAAGCATGAACACTTTTTTGCATTATATTATCCATTCAAAGCCAGTATAGCTGCTACTGCATTTATGGAAACCATTCAAAAGCTACATGGAAACCCAAAGATTATTGTACACAACAAAGATCTCATTTCCACTAGAATCTTTTGATAGAATTTTGTTCTTGTCTGTGTAATCAATTAGCTCATAACTCATCTTATCATCCTGCATCTGATGGGAAAACTGAGTTAGTGAATAAATGTTTGGAAGGATATCTTCGTTGCTTTGTATATGATAAAAGAACACAATGGGTCAACTGGTTACCTATGGCTGAATGGTGGTATAACACTTGCTTCCATAATGCAACAATAATGACCCCATTTAGGGCACTTTATGGATATCATCCCCTATCCATCACATCATCTTTAAGAGAAAATTCTAAGGTTCAAGTAGTGGAAGATCACATCAAGCATCAACAACAAGTTCTCCAACTCTTAAAGGATAACCTCACTCTACCACAAAATTGAATGAAATAACAAGTAGATCAACATTGCAATGAAAGATGTTTTGATGTAGGCAACTGGGTATTTTATGGATACAACCATACAAACAAATGTTGCTCAATAAAGCTACGAAATATAATAAATTATCACCAAAGTACTATGGTCCTTACAAGGTGTTTCCAAAGACTATTAATGTGGAATACAAATTAGAGCTTCTTTCATCTTCTCGAGTACATCTAATTGTCCATGTTTCATGATTAAATAAGGTTATAGATGACAAGTTCCCTTTTCAAACAATATTTCCATAACTTCACGAGAAAGGAAAAATAATATTGGAACCTGAAGTCATCACGGAAACAAGAACTCGACAGTTATGACATCAATCAATTTCATAGTATATAGTGAAGTGGAAGAAGCTACTCACTGAAGATGAGAATTTTATACAGAAGCATCCAAAACTACTCAAGCATTGAGGATGACACATTTCTCAAGGAGAGGGGCATGTTATGTCCCTATAATACTAGTGTATTACCCTATTGTTATTGTTAGTGTAGCCCCATTATTGTTATCGGTGTGCCCATGTAGTCCCCATATTGTTATTATTGTTCCCCATAGAATCCCAATATTGTTGTTGTTGTGTCCTTACATTATTATTTTTATGTCGACTTGGATTATATTGTGACCCCTTAGACTCCAATATAGAGAGATGTTTCTTCATTTGAATCACCAAGAATCATTCATTTTTGTAATGTAAATGAGGTTAACCCTCAAAGAGGCTAATTTTTAAGTTCTTAATGTATCTTTTCTTCTATCTTGTGAGGTGGTTTCATAATGTAAAACTACTATACTGCAAGATAACTTGCTGCTAATAATTGTCTTCCTTTAGACCCCATATAGGTCAAATTCAGAGTCTCATTTTTCTTAGTTCTCCTTGTTGGTCTATGTTAGGGGGAAAGTGCCAAAATTAAATATATGCAATGGGGTGAAAAATTCTTCGTCTTAGTTGGTTTGTTTTCCATGTTATTTCTTGCAAATAAGTTCTTCATATATTTATAGAAACCAACCTATTTAATTGTACATAGTCACAAAATTCCTTTGAATTATGGATAAATATAATTTTTTTCTAAAATATCCATTAAATTCAATGTGCTTGTTATTATGTATGCTTGTTATTGGCATCTAATGTAGGTACCTGTTATGAATTCTAGTATTGCATTAATGTTGACTATGATGAGACTTTTTCTCTAATGGTGAAAATGGATTCCATTCGGCTAGCTCTCTCCATTGTAGAAACAAGAGTATGGGAGGTGTATCACATAGATGTGAAGAATTCCTTTCTTCATGGTGATATTAAGGAAGAAATCTACATGGACCGGTGGTAGGGATACATGCAAAATTCATCTCTGGTATGCAAACTAAAGAAGACCCTCTATGGCCTCAAGTAGGCATCTACAGAATGGCATCAAAAGATGGATACTTATTAGCTATATCAAAGTTTTGTACGTTCCAAATATGATTCCAATGTTTATTAATTGAAGAAAATTGACTCCTTTTTTATCATAGTACTCTATGTAGATGATCTTTTGATAACAGGTAGTTTAGCTTCTGCCATTGTTGATATGAAAATCTCATTGCATAACTAGTTTTCTATGATAAATATGGGCTTGCTAAATTTTTTCCTTGGACTGGAGATCATTAGAGAGGTTCTTAGATTACCAATTTTCAACCAAATTATGCTACAAATATTTTGACACGATTTCACATGAGTGACTGTAGCCCACCAGCCACACCTTTCTTATCAAGGATAAATCTCGAGAATGGAAAAGACACCATTGGTTGATTCCACATTATACGGTCAACTTGTGGGGGTTCTTCTTTATATCACTCACTTCCACCCTAATCTCTCATATGTCATAGGAGAAGTTTCCATATACAAGTGGGAGACACATGAGTTAGACTGGAAAGTTGTAAAGCACATTCTTGGATATGTCTAGGGGAAAATTACTTATGGGATTCATTATGCATCCAATTTTTATTTAGATATCATTGTGCTCACAAAAACAGATTGGGCTGACAAAAACCTTGATCACAAGTCCACCTCTGGTTATGTACTTAGTTAGGGATCCAACCCAATTCGTTGGTCAATCAAGAAGCAGGATACAATTTCTTTATCGTCAGCAGAGGCTGAATAGAGAGGATCACTCAATGACACTATTGAGGCCATTTCGCTAGAACATTTCCTTTCTGAGATTTGTATATGTGTCCATCGTTCGACTATCATATGGTGTGATAATCAGAGTAAGATAATTTTTTGTAGAGATCCAATATAGTGGAAACATAACAAACATATCGATATCCACATGCACATCATTAGAGAATTGGTTCATGTTGGCATCATTAATTTTCAGTATTGTCCCAGTTTTGAGCAGATTGCTGACATCTTCACTAACATATTCACCAAACAAAAGCTTCAATTTATGCAAGATACTCTCAAGGTGAAGGACACAATTGCCTAGCAATTGTCTTTTCTCTACTTTTTTGCATTATATTTGAAGGGGGGGGTTTCTTCCCACTAGTTTTTCCTACTTTCCTCTCTTTTATGCATTGTACATGGGTATGTAAAATGGCCTTATTGTTAGGAGCTATTTATTTTACATCACACTCACCTAAGTTAAGCTTAACGGGGGTTGTTTCTATACATGCAACTACTTGTCGTTAATTAGCTTCAATTCACTCTAGTTCTTACATGTGATGTGCTCTTAGCTTTAGTTAGTTAACTCGAGTGCTTACATGTGGTGTACACTTGGCTTAGTGAATTCTAGTGCTTGCATGTATATTTTCACATTAACATAACATAAAGAGCACTTAGCTTCAGTTAGCTTTAATTGTACGTAGTTATTGCATGTACAACTAAGCATAACTTAGCTACTTTATGTATTGATTCTCAAACCAATATTCTGTAATCAAATTCATCCTTTGTTTCAATTATCTTTTTAAATTCTTGCAAGTTTGTGTAATTATTATTTAGATAGATCGTCATTTGTGCTCTAATAATTTTAGAGAAACATCGTAATAAAATAATGTAAGATGATTTCCACATAAATTAGTTTAAATTTTCACGGTTTTATTAATGTTTTCTCTTTCAACACTCCAATGGAAATGTTTTATCAAAAAGGCATGACAGAAACTTATAGGTTTATTTAATCATTGTATTTGAATTTTTGTGCCTTTACTTTCAAATCAGACATTAGATTCCCACAGGTTACAACCTTGTTCGTAGAGACTGTAACAAAATGGTACATTGTTGGTAAATACTACAACATAAAGTTACAAATTGGTAGCAATGCAGATGTTGTGGGTGTGGAAAACCCTAAAGTTGTAGAGCAACACGGAGGACCAATTGCATAAGTGACAACAACCAAAACCTTAAGTTTGCATATGAATGTAAAATGTTATGAACACATAGAACTAAGAGTTACAATTAATACACTTTTCTGTAAAGAGAATTTGTTAATTTCAACCATAAAATGACTGAAATCTCAATTATCAATAATATGCAAGTGTTTGCTCCTAGTAATTTAAATTTAAGCACATATTTACATTTGTGAGCTAGCTATAACGAATGAATATAGTAATGGCGCATCAATTATATGGTCAATTAAATGGTATAATATCATGCCCATAGAAATAGTAATTAAATAAAGATTTTTTCATTTGTGAACTCTCTATAACGAATGAAGTTAGTAATGGGGCATCAACTAGATGGCAAATTAAATGGTATATAATACCATGATCTTAGAAATAATAATTAAATACAAATTTTCACATGAGTTTCAAACAAAAAATTAATAAAATAGAAATCTTGAAGCAAATGTTGGAATGTTTCAATAAATTTGGAATCTTGAAGCTAAAGCTAACACGAACAGTCACAGATTGGGATCATAGGAATGAAACTATAAAAACGAGGTAGTGTAACTCTAAACTAGAAGCTCTAAATTAGACTTTCACGGAGTAGACAAGTTACACTAATCCAACATTTCTGACAATAAAGGCCTAATGGCGAGAGCATGAGAAAGGAGGGCACACATGAACTGAAAAGTTGTAGTTGATTAAGTCAAAATCCAAGGGATAGGAACATCTTGAAGAATGATAATGAGATGGATTTCATCGCATTGCACAGATTTGAATGTTTGTAAGATTTCTAATTTCCCACTATATTGTTTCCCCCATTGCTCTTAATACAATGTATTGATTTTGGTGGTTTTACATGGATAAATTGGTTATTCCTTTCCTTTTGTTTTGATTTCATAATTTTTTATAGCGGAGGAAAGTGCACTAAAGTATTTTTAGATGGATGTGAAGACTCCATTCCTAAATGGGAAGATTGAAGAAGAGGTGTATATAGAGTAGCTGGAAGGATTTGAGACCTTTGATCGTGTGTCATATGTGTGCTGACTCAAGAGAGCTTTATACAAGCTCAAGCAAGAACCTTGTGCTTGGTAGACCAGGATCGATAACTATTTCACCAGGTTGGGCTTCACAAAGAGTGATGCGAATGTGAACCTATACCACATGATGGTAGAAGGTAAGCCATGGATCATTTTTGTTTATGTTGATGATATAATATCAAGAGGTGATGATCAGTTGATCAACTCTTGCAAGGAGGATCTTGCAAGAGAGTTTGAGATGAAAGACATGGGTCTCATGCACTACTTTCTAGGCATGGAAGTGCGGCAGAAAGATTGGGAAGTGTTTATTTATCAAGGCAAGTATGCCAATGAGAAAATCAGGATATTCCACATGGAAGAGTCCAAGTCCATGGAGACTCCTCTAGCAAGTAACTAGAGGAAGGAGGATGCTACTTCAAGTGAGGTAGTAGCTGCTCCTGTGTATCGACAACTTGTGGGTTCATTGATCTATTTGTTGAACACATGACCAAATTTATGCTTTTCAGTGAATCGATTGAGTCAAGCTATGGTTCAATATACCTACCTATTTTGGAAGGCAGCTAAGCATATGCTGAGATACCTTAGAGGCACATCTTAGTATGGATTATGGTACAAATGGATAGAGGGAGTGAAGCTTCAAGGCTTCACAAATGCAGATTGGGTAGGGAGTCCATCAGTTCAGAAGAGCACTTCAAGAGGAATTTTCAACCTTGGTTCAACTGTAGTTTCTTGGTACAGCAGGAAACCGATGTCAGTTGCACTTAGCTCAATAAAGGTTAAATACATGGCTGCAAGCCAGGCAACATGTGAGGCCATTTGGAAGTGGAAAATTCTAGCTGGGTTGTTTGATCAGAGGATGGATCCAACTGTGATCTATTGTGATAATCAAATTTGTATTAAACTCTCTGAGAATCTAGTATTTCATGACAAGTCCAAGCACATCAACATCCTGTATCATCATCTTCAAGACTGTGTGGTGAAGATGATCATGTTGTTGTAGTATGTTTTGACCGAGGATCAAGATGTAGACATTTTGAATAAGGTATTGTCAAAATGCAAATTTGAGTTCCACAGAGATAGTATCGGGGTGAAAGATAATCCCTTTCTTTTTGAGACGGAGTGTTGAAAATAGATACAAGAAATGTTAAAAATAACATTGCTCTAGATAGAATTTTGGGATACATTCCAATTTTAATTAGTCCCTAAATTAAAATTGAGAATTAAAATTTGAATTTGATCTCAGTAGTTGTTTGTAAAATAATTAATTAATTCATCCTGAGTTAATTAGTTGGAGAAAATCAAACATGAAGTCTATGTGAAGACATGTAACAATTGTCGCTTTGATTGAGGAAGTGATCGCTTAATTAAGGAGATGAAGATGAGTTGTACTTTGAGTTGTAATTAGTTAGCTCAGTTAACTGAGTTAAGTCCAGTTAGATTAGTTCCAACAGTTTGTGGAACTGATTGTGAGTTTAGTTAGTCAATGCATGCATGCATGCAACTAGTTTATTTCAGATAACTGAATATTCTCTTAAAATATCTCATGCATGTTAGTTCCGACAGAGACCGAGTTGTGATCAAAGGATGGGACAATGTACTATAAATTGCAGGAATATTCCCATGACGATATCTCTTGCATGCAGAAGGAATTCATTCCTTGAGGATTGCATAGTTATTTCAGAGGTCAGAGTAGTGTGTAAGGAATTATTAAACACAGGTGGCAGCTTGAGGACTGAGGAGAAATTGCGAAAGAAAATAGGAGGCTTGGAGGACTGAAGGAAGGCATATGTGTTGTCTATTCTGTCTATGAGTAGTAGTGAGGGATTGTATTGAGAGTTGGATATATTGTGAACTAAAGCTCTGTGTAATCTTGAGATATTTTGACTTGTATGATAATATAGATAGCGAGGTTTTTAGTTGAGGCTTCCCCAAAGTATTCTTCTATGTTCATGTGTGATTTATTTCTTCTTCATTTGTTGTATGTGTTCTATTTGATCTTGCTCAAAATCGATTAAGCTTCCACAAGTTTATTTTTAGAAGTAGATCAAGTATTTTTCTTTAGTTACATTTCATTATCACGTGATCTACAATGAGAATTTCTTCACCACCTTCCCCAAGAAGCCCATTGGCTTATAGGAATTTTGATCTGGGTGGATCACAAAATCCATTTGGGTCACTAGGAGAACAATCTCCTTCCTATAACTCATTCAAATCACCCTTCCTGGATATGCTTACATTTCCTAATCTACCAAAGTTAATGAATGATCCATAAATCATAATCCTATGTGTCCGATTATCCTAATGAACATATCCACTAAAATTCCCAAATTTGATGAAAATATTGACAAGATCTTGTAGCTACCAAAAAAAATATATGATTTGTGGTGTTCATATAACTCATTCATGGATTATATCATTTGTCTGCTATTTCTCCAATTGACTCTTACTGGTCATGCCTTGAAGTGGTACATTGATATTGAGACCACCATATACAATGATTTCTTGTCTTTGGCATAGGTATTTTCAAGTCATTATTAATTTCGTTTTAGATACAAATGGGAAATTACATTGTAATGTACTACTTCCACCCATATAGTTGATTATATACACGAGTGGATCTCACAACAAAGTATATTTCTAATAATATTTCTGGATGATATAGTGTAAGAGTGGTTCACTAAGTTTCTCTTTCCTAATATCATCGAAGATTTGACTAGGGTAAGATCCCAAACCAAATAACTAATGATTAGGCATGCCCATGAGCTTTCCATGATCTATTTTCAATAGATCACCTTGTATGACATTGTTGCTAATTCTCCTTGGTCATTGAATGATCTTGAAAAATGTAAGTTACGAGCACGAGCTAGTTGATTTGTTGGTTTTTTGTCCTTTATATATGTAGGATAACTTACCACCCATATGGACTAGTTGAATAACACTTCTAGTGCATCAACTACTACACATAGTACCACCCAAATTCCTCATGCTCGTACTCAAACCTCTAAGGTGAATTCAATGAAATCCACAACCTAAAAGAATTCACAATAGCTTAGAGGTAGGAATAAGAACAAGAAATAAAAGAAATATTTGGATAATGATTAGGGTCCATCTCAAACCCATGACAATGTTGGTGGCAAAATAAAAGAATAAATGAAAAATGATTATTATAGTTGAAAAATTTGTGTGTAATACCATCCTAGTCATGGCTCATAGGTACTTTTCCCACTAGAACCTTGCTCATCATACTATTGTCTAAACTAATCTAGTTTCACCCTATATTTGTAATACATTTAACTCCATAGAAAAAATGGGGTGGAAATAACACTTAAAATAATGCCTCATCATCAACATATGATATTTTCCTCTTAGATAAAACCATGCGGCCATTCAAGAACATAATTACGAGAATATTGACATGACGTCCCAATGACACCTTCATAGTTTGAAAACCCTCTTTTTATTGAAGATACATTACCTATAAATGGGTTCTATACTATTAAAGGTGTTCTTCAAAGGTACACACATAATCTCAATGCGAGGGATGCCCATAATTATAATATTGTTGAGGATTTGGCCCAAGTACTAAGTGTCATTTCATCTCTTGAAGTGTTACAAAACAACCTTGAAAAATATAGAGAACCTTTGAATTTTAATGGTGAGTTAAATCCCCTAGATTCTAACCTCGTCACTTTCAACCCAACATTAAATCCTTTTTGTCTTTCCTATTAGATTTCTTTTCAGATAATGATGCATGCATTTGGGAATAATTTTTGTATCATTTTGATGTATGAAGCAGGGTCAACTTGTATCATGTCATTCAAGTGTTGGCATGCTCTTAGGTCAACTCATTTGTATCCAACTACATCTGCACTGGAAGTCTTTGATGGGCACACCTTTCCACCACAAAATTAATTTCCTACTTTTCCTACTGATCGAGGAAAAAAAATCATGGAGAAAGATACCAATCAACATAGGATAGGACTATCCTTTAGTGATAAGGTGTGTCTATACTCATCATGTTCCATTTTACATGTGCATGAGTTTGGGTCATTATGAGTAAGTAAGTGGATAAATTATTGTTTTTCACAAATTAGTGGGTAAAACTAAGGGAAATCCTCTCTTGAAATAGAGGGATGATTGAGGAGAATAATGAATTCATGAGGATTCAAATTAGAGAAAGAAACCATTAAAATTAGAAAAGGGAAATGTAGTGTATGATATTTACTATACTAAGGGCCTTAAGGGTTATCTGATTGACCTCCTTTTTTATGTGATCAATATAGAGATATGAGTAATATGGCATGTGTTGTAATAAAAAAAGCTAAGAAACATAAATTGAGAAGACCATGGTAATCCATCTCTAATTGATTATATACATTCTTTTGTTTTTTTAGTGTTCACCAAATTATTAATGTATCTCTTGAAATGACATTATCTATAGTGATAATTATACTATACATCAAATTTATTAAATTTGAAATTATTTATGTCATGTCAAACAAGTACACATATAGTAATTATAAAATATATTCAAATTATTAATTTCGTGTAAAACAAGAACATATATGGTGATTGAGCCGAGAGGCTCATCGTACAACCAAGTATGATGAGTAGTGTGATGTGTAACATTGTTCGTCCATCATCAAAGTTGAAATTTTAGTCATGTCAGCCCAAATAAAAGTAAAAATAAAAAAAAATGAATAAACTATACAAAATATTTAAATAATGTCTATTCATAAAAAAATTTGCATCTGAAAAAATTAGATCCATCTCAACTCATATTAAATAGACATTTAAAGTAGATCTATGCTAGTTATGAAAGATTTTCATGCAATTACACATGACTACAAACCACTTTACATCCATTTTAAGTTCAGTGCTATGAAACATGAACCCAAACCAAAAAATTAAGATGTATCAACACTAATATTAAAAAATAATCATTAAAAGTATTAAAAGTCCAAACTTTTCTGATTAAATATCAAAAAATAATAAATAATATATTTGAGATTTGAATTAACTATTAAACATAAAAACTCATGTGAAAAGGAAGAAAACACATCAATACTAAACTAAATAACTTCTTAAGAAGATCCTTTACCCACCCAAAAATAAGGCACACTGATATAGAGTCCGTTGACTGAAGTGAACTTAAGTTATCCTTTGACAAACATGCAATTCTTTAGAGCAAATATTGACCATTAGTATCCGAGGAAGAATCAAAATCCATTACATGCGGGAAGAAGCAAAAAAGTCTCCGAGGAAAAATGAAAATCAACTGTAGGGCGAAAGAAATAAATTAATTTCCACGCATAACCAATTATAATCCTCTAACCACATTGACATAGAACCCGGACCGATCGGCCTCTTGCTTTTCCTAGTTGCATGTACCTTCACAAAACAACATTGTAAAATTGCAACACAAGGTTACACCATTGAAATCTGCAAACCCCTATGGGACTTGTGCTTTGCGAGAAGAACGTTTTTGATATTCGACGACTTGACTGAGGACTTGCTAACGACAATTCTCTTTCATCAGAAATACTATTTTGTTTCAAAGGTGATTCGTTGCATTTGAATTTATTGACAACTCACTAGCAATTTCTATTTGCTTCCCTTCCAAGAAACAAAAATATTAGCAGACTTGTGGGCTCTTCCGCTTGCCTGCCTAATACTTCCTCTCCAAATGTAAGATTTATGAACATGAGCATGTTCATTTTTAATAATTATTATTTCATAATGCACGGATAATTTGATTTATCAATGCAATGACGTGTAATTGTTCGTTATATTTATGTTGATGGACATTTCTATTTTAGAATAGAGTTTCGAAAATTTTCATTTTATTATCAATAATTATTAAGTGGATATCATGATTTAACCTCCATGGAATATTTAAGAATATTTTTAATAGTGTATATAAATCAAAAGTTGAGATTTCTTCACAATGTATTGATGCATTTTTTGTCCATTTAAATAAATTGATTAATTAAAAAAAATGTATGGATTTTTTTCCCATCTAATTAAATTGATTAATTAAAAAAAAATGTTATATTCACAACTGTCATATGAAGTACGTTATAGAGTTTTGGGCATGTGGTAGTCTTGTAAAAAAATTTCTTTAGGCATTAATAATTTACATGGTAAAGTGTGGGTAAACCTTCATGGTTAATAATTTTATTCCATCATTGAAATTGGATGATTATATTGTTTGTCATCCGTCTCGAGGCTGTGAGCTTGGAAGGACCTATCTTGATAGTATCTAAAGTGTCTAAGGAAAAAGTCAAGGTATTAAATGACTTTTTTGGGGGTAAAGCTTTTCCACTTCAGAAAAATACATTTTTTTTTCCATATTTTATGCACAAATACCTTTCCATGAAGACAATAATTCCATCGATCAGAGTTTGGAAGCAAAATTTATGCCACTCAGAATTTGACCTTCCTATCTTTGACAACCCTAATTTGAGAGGATACCATGTAGCTTCTATTTTCATTTTAAAAGTGGCCACATGATCATGATGAAGATGACTACAGACGAGTCAATGCTATAACTCTAGTTAAGAGTTGAAAAAGTCAAAGCTAATCACTACTAGGCTATCGAGGTGTATTATAACCTGGCCACTGGAAGGGAAGGGGTTCCATTCTTTTCAATCACGTTTAGTTCATAAACACGTAGAGTGTCCACACAAGATAAGGAGAGAGCACTCATAAAATGTTTTTGAACTATCATAGCCCATATACCATAGACCTTACTTATTTGTCCTCACAACCTTTTTCTACTTGGAGAAAGAGAGCATTGAAACCTCACCTTATAGTTAGTTTTTTTCCCAAAAGGGTTTCCCAAGTTATATCTTGTGTCAATCATGGTTTTTAATTTTTTATTGTGATATTCACTATTTTATTCATAATTACAATTTGCATGTATATGCAATAAAATGTAATTTTGAAATCTAGAAATCTAAATAGAAATAAACAATTTCATAGTGTATATTTTAGATTTTTAAGTATAATTTTATTGCAAATATATTGTGATGAACTCTCCAATTGATATCGACAACAATTTATAGCTCATATAAGTATATAAGTAGCTTTATTTGGTAATATTGTGGATATTTACAGGAGATCTAGATCGTCTAAGCCAGAAGTCATAAAAAACGCAGTCATGGCCAACAAATTTACGAATAACGCTCCTAATCCTGCAAAGTATAGATTTTCGTTGCTAGAAGCAAAAGCTACATATATAAATTGTAACCTAAATCTCCTCATGGTGGCCCTAATCAATAAGCTCAAGCTATTCAAAGAAGATGGTGGTTCTAACACAAAAGTTTGGTTAATAGGAGAATAGGATATTGGGAATAAATAGAGAAGGAACCACAAAATGAAGCAAAAAAGTATCAACCTAATTAGAGTGCCATGAACAATTCATAGTCGCCATTGAAAATGGAAGCTAAGGTTGATGTCAAGTTCTATCAAGGTGATATTGATGCTTTAAAGCTAAATCACTAGTCATAAAAATTAGAAGTTTATTTCAGTGTTTATCATATAGAGTAAGAACAAAATATTTTATTTATGTGGCTAAAATTAGAGGGCTAAGCCCAAACCTGGTGGGAAAGCCACAAAAAAAGCCTCAGGCTAGAGGGAGATCCCCGTTTGACTATGTGGGAGGACATTACAACCATCCTAAATTAAAATTTCAACCTATTGGGTATGTAGAGGACTAGTGGATCTAGTGGTACTATTTCCAGTAAAAGGAGGGGAAGAGTGTAATGAGTATAACATAGAATTTAGAAATATGGTGATAATGTTTTGTATCTCCCCGAAGGAGCCAGTTGTACTACTTAAGTATCTAGGGGGCCTACACAATGATTGTAGAAGTAGGTTAAGTGGACAAAGATTATGTATAGGTTTCGTATCTAGGGAATGTAGGCATGAAGAGAGAGAAATCAAATGGATCGAAATAAGAGTAGCAGGACACTTCTAAGGATGGGAGGAAGAACTAGAAATTCGGGGAATAGAAAAATATAGCAACATAGAACAACATCGGAATGGTCCTATCAACCACTACAAGCATTGTAACATTAATTGTTATATATAGGAAACATGTTGGAGGTTGCATCCAGAGAACTAATACAAAATGACTGATTAGTTATTAAAATAATAATTAAATTTTGCATATAAATGGCCATTTTTCAGTTGCTGACCAATAGTAGCTAATTTGCAATATCTTTTAATGTGACCAACTTTTAGTTCTGTTTAGGTTAGTCATTAATTGGTTTTCTCAATTTAATCATCTAATAGTATATTTAGTTATTAATTTGGTCATTAATTTAGTTATTGATTTAGACGTTAATTGTTACAATTAGTGACCAAATATACAACAAAATATATTACTATATGATCACCCGAGAAAACAAATTAATGAAAAACGTTTTCGTCATATTATAAAATATTGTAAATTAGCTACTAATAGTCATATATATGCAAATTTTAGTCATCGTTTGAAACCAATTAATGCCCAAAAAAATATGACTAAATTGTGGTCGTGTTATAAGATATTGTAAATTACCTACTAATAGTCATAGATATGAAAAGTTTAGCCATCATTTCTAATCACAAATTTATCATTTGTAGTAGTCATTTATCTCTTTTTGGTAGTTTCATATTCATTATATAAAAGACTAATTTAGTAGTTTATCTTCATTTCATTTACTTTAATTAATAATAATTATAAATGAATAATTTAGTCGTATATTTATTTTATTTGTGTTCATCATTAATCAATATAAACTACTAATTTAGTAGTTTTAGATTGACTTCATGTGTTCATTATTAATCAACATAAATTAATTAGTATTATTTTGTGACTAAATTAAAAAAAATGTCATACAATGTGCATGTTCATCTAATATAAAAATGTTATGAAACCGACTCACAAAAAGATAGAAAAGACAGATCAACACCTTGGAATTCAGCCTCTTCGAGGGGGCAACCTCTTTTAAATTACACAAATGAATGATTCTTCGATGATACACATGACAATACCTCCTTTCTATATATAGGAGTCTAAGGGTCATAATATAATCAGAAACGATATAACAATAATAATGTAAGGGCACAATAATAACAATAGTGGGCTTTTATTGGGCAGAATAGTAACAATATCGAGACTACATGGGTATAACAATATAATAAAGGGGTTGTACTAATAAAAATAAGGGTTTAGACTAGTAGTATGGGGGCCTAACATGCCCCTCTCCTTAAAAAAGTGTTGTCCTCAACGCTTGAGTAGTTCTTAATGCTTCTGTATAAAATGCTTGTCCTCCCACATGGAATCTTCAGCAGGTAAGATCTTCCACTTGATGAGATACTCTGAAATTGATCGATTTCATAGCTATTGGGTTCTTGTTTCTGTGACTGCTCCAGGTTCCAATATGATTTTTCCTTCCTCTTCAAGTTCTCTGAATATTATATGAATTGGGATCTTTTGTAAATTTTGAATGAGTGACCACAATTCTTCATCCTTCTTCCATTCATCCCTTACTTTTCTTATCCAATCTGGCTGGATAATATAAATAGCACAAAACAATGCTTTAACATCCTCATCCTTTCTTGAGAGTGCCTCTACAACAAATTTTTGCTTCCCTTTTCTATAGATGATGTCAAAGTCATAACCCAACATATTTGTGACCCTTTTTTTTGTTATTTTAAAGATAATAGTTGTTCTAAAAAGTATTTAAGATATCATGATCCATTTTTACGTTGAAGTGTCTTCCCATTCGGTAAGGCTTCCATTTATTAAGTGCATGTAGTATTGCAAACATTTCCTTCTCATAAATACCTTCTTTGAGATGTAGCATTAAAAATACCCAATCACCTACATCGAAAAAAATTTCATTACGATGTTGATCTACTTGTGGTTTCATTCGATTTTGCACCAAAGCGACGTTAGCCTTTAAAAGTTGGAGAACTTGTTGTTGATGCTCGATGTGATCTTTCACTACTTGAACCTTTTTCTTCTTGATATGTCCTTCTATCTTGAGAGTTTGAGGAGTGGTAAT
>APFE031630161.1:63724-75642 GCA_000404065.3 Pinus taeda | reverse complement strand
ATAAAACAATTAGCTAGCTAATAATCATTAATAATATTAAGTCATAACATTTAATTTTTCATCAATAACTATAATTATAATGGTCAAGATTTAATAACCATTAATAAAAAATTAATAAACCTTAATAAAATCAATAAATTAAAAAACTGTTTCATGTCTTTATCAAATTTGTCAACTTCGTGCATTTTCATCCCCAGCTTCTCCTCTATTTATTACCCCATTAATCTCTAACTTATTAACTCATCTAATCCTGATTAAGAACCACGGAGGTTGTTTTGTAATGTCGATTACAAAAAATATAGATGTGATGACTCGAGAAAATATCACCACACAAAGTTACATATGCTAATTACAATACTAAATAATACCAACTGCAAGTATAAATAACTTCAACAACATAATTATATTATGTGAAATGTCAATTATTAGAAAACCAGTTTCCAACTTAATATTGGTTGGACTACAATTTACAAATGAAATATTGTTTCATCACTTCAAAACATTATCATTATGTTGCCAAGACATTGTATGTGAATTCACTAACTCTGAAGACTTGATCATGAGCGTTTGTGAGTGAGTATCATGCGAGATATTTTCTTTAAGGGTATAACTAGGACAATTCTCTCTTCTCTCTCTCTCTCTACATTTGTCGCTCCAGTTTTATTGTTATCCTCTTTCTTCAATTCTTTCTTTTTACCATTAATACTGAGTTTTCTTGTGAAATGAAATACAGAGTGTAAGACATGAAATACAATGAACAACAAAATATAAACTAAATTAGAATATAAAGGATTTATATAACATATACCTCAACATTAGCTATGTCAATGCCATTTTTCCCTAGAAAAGAAAAAATGCGAAAAAGTTTTCCTTAGTCGGGCGATAGTGGCCGCTATGTGGCTAGATGACCTATATATATAAAAAATGAAGCATCACCATAGAAAAATAACACATTTAACTCTGAATAACAATCATGTCATCTAAGTTACAATATAAAAAGTTCAAGTTGTAGATATCTTATGAGAAAAACGGAAAGAAAAAGACAACATATAATAAACAATGTATGACATCTAGCTAGAAAATTGCATCATAGAAGAAAAAAATTATTCTATGGTTATCCATACATGTGGGTGGGTAACATGCTACAATATGCCATTATCATTAGGGTCCAAACGAAATAAACCTCCTACTAACATAATGATTAATTGGTTGCATCTTGGTCTTGCCTCTCCTTTATGAGACCAAAAAATAAAAATATGTCCATCATTAACTAGTTCTACTCCATAGTATCCTTTTCACATGTTATATCCATGTACCTACAAAAAAATTCATATATGCCAAATAAATAGCATTTTGGAATTGTTTCTAAAACTATGTAATTTATACCCCCTTCCAATGTATGTAACCAAATGTACCCACTTGATTTTCTCTTTTCATATTCATTTACATCCTAAGAAGTATTTGTTTGAAAAACAAAAACAACCCCAATATCTCTGAATCCTAATGCTCATTCATATTTGCATTAAACCATAGGAAAGAATACTCTCTTATGAGCAACATTTTACAACAATGAAGCTACACAAAACTAACTATTCATAGAAAAAAATGAAGCTATTGGTATAAAAAGAAAAAATGAAACTCGATTTATATTGTTATAATAAAGCTTCCTTTCTATTAGTAACTACACAAAATAGAAATCAAGTTATACATATTAAACAAAAAACAATGAAACTACACAAAATACTAATTCAATCAGTATAAATTTCAAAGATAATGAGAAATGGAGTAGCGGATCATTCTCTACGACGTGTTCTACCAAATAAAATGGTAAAAAAGCTAAGAGGAAAACTCTCTTCTTTACAATGAATTTTGAGAAGAATAAATGAATATTTATTTCCTTATATTCTATTTTAAGAAATCCATTTGCATTCCAATGTTAATTTACCTCCATGTAAAGAGATATAACATTTCAAGTTTCCACATACATCATAGAAATTCAAGATGATACTTCCATAAAAAAGAAAATTAATTAGAACCAAACATCATATACTTGTGACAAGAAAAAGTATGCAAAGCATTGGTTATCTTGCATAGATAAAAAACATTCATTCTTCTGTCTACGGATCCTATAGCCAATACACAATCAATGGAATAACTGAACACAAGACAATTAAACTGAATAAATAGGAATGCACTTTATTAGAAGAAACCAAAATAATACCTCAACCCAAAACAAAACTCATACTACATTGATATGTGTATGAATTTAAAGCGTAATGAGAACAATGCCACAAGAAGGAAAGTTTGAGAGAAAATCAATCTATACTCTATATTATATTAGGTATATACAAGGTTATAAACTTAGTGGATATAAATATTTTATGGGTCAGGGGAGTGATAATATTTCACCCACTTCATTGTAATATACTTACATAATGCCAAGAAAAGTTCGAACCTCATGCTAACAGAAGCTTTCAGGTTTTGTAGATACAGGTGTTAACATGGACACTAACTTGGGTCATCAAATCTATGTTGATCTATGGTTTAAAACTAGTCACAGATCATGTTTGGCTAAGCGTTAGTTGACTCGCTGAAATTTGGGTTGTGAGTTGGATAATTTAATAAATTAATAGGATAATAGCTTGATTAAGTGTGTACCCCCATCATGGTTTATCTCTCGTTACAAATATAAGAGGTGAAAGATGCAAGTCAAGTTACAACCTCAAGTATCAAGATAACGAAATGTACAGGTATAGTAGATAGTTAATCTACACTGTAGGGGTTCATTTCTTGTTTGTAGCTATATTCTAAATAAATTGAATTGATGTAAGAGATGGATTTCCATCCACATTACTGAATTCAGAACTATTCTGAGGATTTTTTTCTTGTTTAAAACATTTTATTTTAAATCTTTGAGAAAATGATTGAGTGCACCAATCCTTTACTAACAAAAAAAGCCATGATTGCTTGCACAAACTATCTATCATTTTTAATATTGGATTTTTTTCAAGCTTTAACTATGATAATCTACCCATAAGTGAATGAGAAAACCTCACACCATAAAACCTCCAACATTTTAGCAAAGATTTTATAAACTACCCTTTTTGCTATTTGTCTTAACCATGGAACTATTAATAAATGCAAGGGATTAAAAATCCAAGATGAAAACTTCTTGGCGCTTTGAAAATCCCATAATTAAGATGAATCTATGTTACTTATTTTTGTAGTTTACTGTCAAAATATTTTTGCCATTAGGCATTGAACGTCAAATTTTTTCCAGGTTAATTATTACTACAATGGACACACACACACACACATATAATATCTCCCATACCATGGGCTATTAAAGGACCTCCCTCGATTGGTGAAACTTAAATGTAAATTGTTATGATGACAAGGTACTCTTTTCCTAAGGTCACTAATGTTCAAGGGTGTCAGTGTGGGATTTGGTAAGGGAACACAATTTATAAAATATGGCTTCATTATACAAGGACGACACTAACATGTTAAAAAAATGTTGTTGAGCCTAAGAATGAAATATGGGAACATTTTGTGAAGTCTAGAAAGAATTACATTTTCTTGCTTTTCATAACTTAAAGACATACCTGTAGCAATCACACACATTTTTCAAAAGCATCGTCTATAGGATGGATTTTATTTTCTTGGTAAGAAAATGTAGTTTTTATATTTAATGAGCCCAAGTTGGTGATGAGCCCCGGAAATGGGTAATTATATGGGATCATTTAGCCTCGTAACTCAACTTAATCCACCATTCTCATTAGTTTATTGCATGTTTTTTATTATATTTATGCTGATAGAGTGAATTAGGTTAGTCATTATGCCAAAACGTCTAATGTGCTTTATGAAGATTTTTGGTCAATTTTGAGACAAAATCAAAGGTTTAATGAGAATTTGGCAGCCAAATTCGAGGAAGAACAAGGAAGAGGATTTGTAGGAGGGTGTCCCCTTCATCTATGAAACCTTACCTTGAATTCTCCATAAGAAACTCAGAGCACAAGTAGCCACATGAGTGCATCCAAGGGGCAGCCAAGCAAGTAAAGAAGGATTGTTGTTTATCTCCAGTTTTGGGAAGCTGAGCCCCTTGATTTTATGAGAGTTGTTGGAGGCTTGATTTGTATAAATAGCAGTGTTTAGGTGCTCAATTTTTTTAGTCGGATTTTAGCCAGTCATTAGTACAATTTTCATACTTTTGTGTAGCACATTGTTCAACTTATTTTCAAGTTCCTTCTGAGAATAATTCTTGTAATGTGATTATTAATTTTGGTAATGAAGATAAAACAATTTTTGAGCCAAAACTGATCTCTTCCAGAGGGCTAATGCTCTTGGGTTAGGACCCAACCGAAACTGTCCAACACCTTTTACTGTGTACTTATATGTTTTTGCTTCAATTCATGAGTTAATTTCTATTGAATAGATTCATTTTACCTTGTTAGATTAGGTTTCTTTTGATGGTTAGCATAATTGTTTTGCTTTAGTTTCTCAAGAAGGTTACTGCAGTGACAGAATAAGATTCAAGAAGGCCAATAGTAAGCCATGATTTCCTTTTTCCCTTCCTGGGACTATGATTTGAGGTCAAGGCACTTCTGCTGCCACTAAAAGCACAGTTTTTGCTCTTCCATGCAACTGCTAGTTTGATAACTTGACTTGGAAAAATTGAAATATTGGTTTAGATTCAATTGCTTAGATGATTTCCTGTTATTTTACTATAGTTATCTCTGCATGCTTTTCTACTCACAGGTTATTTTTCAACATTTTTTGTTTGTAGGTCAGAATTAGGTCAAGCTAGAAAAAGTTATTTTTCATGGTATAGTTAGTTCTTTTTTTCATCAATTTTGATAAGTCAATGTCCAGATCTCTTACAGGTCATCTCAGTACACCATCCATCCATAAAAAAACCAACATCAGCTCACTTCTCATAGATTTCCTAAGTCACTCGCATCATTTCGCCAATATGCCCTAATTTCTACGTTTTTCTCCATAAGCTTATTTCTTACCATTTGAACAGGTCCAACCATCACGTTCACCCCTGATATTCCTTGACAAGTTCTAGACACCTCAACAACTTCATCTAGCCTTCAGTTCCCCTTTCCCATCATTTTTCCACCTTCAAAACAACAAAAGTAGCTCTCAGCCCCCTCCTGTAGATCCTCTTGTAGATCCCCTGCAGCCTCCTGTAGAATTTCCTGTGAGTGATTTTTTGAAGTCTGATGTCTATGAAAGTCTTCAAAAGGGTACAAGGGACTTCTTAGGACCTCTCCAAACTTTCCTTTGCCACCAAAACTCTGCAAAATCACAAGCATAATAATTTCACATAAAAACACTCAAAAGCACAAAAAAATGTTTTCTTCTCATTTCTTTTCAGAAGTAGCTTTAATAGATGAAGTTTAACTTTTCAATAGTCAATAACACTCTTTTCATCAGTTTCCACCTATTTTCTTGCAAAAGTAGGGTTAATAGTTAAATTAGAGTTTGGTAGGGTTTGCTACGGTTTGCGTTACATTTTAGTTCTCTTTCTCTTTCTGAAAGTAGAATAGTCCTTGCAGAGTTAGCTTTCTTTCATCACAGCTGAAAGCTTATTTTGAGAATATATAAAAGTTGGCTTAAGATACTAGTGATCTTGCGCCAGTTGACCAAGTGACAACCTGCAATAAGAGATAGTACTTGTGCAGATAGCACCATCACTTCCAAGTTTGTTACGAACTACCAGGTTGATAAAAGCAAAGAATGAAGCCCTAGGAGTTGTAGCATTATTGTTGCAATACTGGTGCTCACTAGTTGGGTAAAAATACACATACAAAATATGAGGGGAAGTGTTCTACATGATTTTTGGAATAAATTTCCTCACTAGCCACTCCATACATTCCAATATAAACAATACCATTCACACAAACCAGATAGTCGATAGAATACAACTAGCATAGAAAAAGAGGTGTAAATTCTAACTATAAAACAAGAGAGATATACATTTTTTGTGTGCACGTGTATTTTTTACTATCCAATGGATACATCCTCAATGTCTGTAACTATTCTGAATCTCAAATACCATAAATGATCTCTAATCCAGCCACCTGGCAAGAAAGAAAGTCATCCTATGCCTCCAAGCTTTAGAAGTCCTCCTAGAGTGGAATAAAAATACATTTATACATAGCAAGGCTACTGCCACTTCTTTGAATCTCCTAGGCATGTAAAAACAACTTAGAAAGCCATTTAAGTATGTCGAGTCTTTATGGCTCAGTTCTTTTCTTTTTAAATTTCAAGATATCATAAGTGTGGCTAAAAATTGTACTATAGTTGCAATCCCTGGAGTGAAGGTTGGCATTAAAAAACTAATTTCAAGGATTCTTGAACAGAACCATCTCTATATCACAACAATATTCATTTCCAATTTCCCTTTGGGGTCCTTTAGATAAGGATAAAGGATTCAATTTCCATGTTCAGTTCTCTGAATACATGGATTAACAAAAAAATGTTAAGAATTGATTTCATTCTTTGAATCTCCCTGAATAGTGAAATTGAGAATAAATTTTCCATACTATATTTTCCACACAGCCAATTCATGGCAACAAGAAAATCGCTAAAATTTTGCAATTTTTGAACCCCTTTTTTCTGAAGCCAAGGATATCAACAATTTCAATTCTATAAGCTCGGAACGTATATGGGATATTTATCTAAGTAGTTATTTACTTCTCTTATACTATCCAAATGAGATACCAAACCATTCAAGATAACATTCTCCATATATAAGGAATGCCATTATATAGACATTTGTACAAATGTGGATAGTAGTTAACAACTCTCTCAACTTTTATACCAGTTAAGAACCTAAAAAGTAACTTGTTTCTCTAATATCCTTTTTTCTAGTGCCGCCTGTCCTATTTCACCACCTTACCACAATTTGATCTATTTTAAGCAAGCGATTTTTCTGGACTCTGAACTATGTAATTTGAAGAAGTTGTTGAGATTGTCTAGTCCCTACTGTTAGCTTGCAAAGAGAAATCATATGCACCATAGTTGAAGAGAAAAGTAGAAATGGAATGCTACTTCTTGTCAACATTCGTAAAATTATCCCATTATTTGTTTCCTTATAGATGTGGCTCGCATTGTGCATTGGTGCAAATACTACAACATGATGCAAATATCAATACGTGAAATTTCCCATAGGTAGAATTGCATGTATCCTCAAGGTCTTCGTTGGACTTAGTGTTGAAATATACATCGAAGTTTTCACTAGGTTCCTTAGCCAGAGATCCATAAATATGTTCTTTTTCCCGGCAGTGGGTCCTCTTCTAGTCTACTTCCTTATCATGTAATTGCGTAGACCTTGCACACCAGTTTTTGTGGAAGATATAAAAGTGCAAGGGTACTTCCTTTTCATCCAAGCGATTAACGTTATTTTATATTTGTATCTTCTTCCAATTTCTGTAGAAAATGATATTTTTTCTTTAGAAAACCATCTTATCTCCAAGCTATTTGTAGTGGTAATGCTTTTCTTTATCTTTTCACCCGCTTTGATTCCTTTGTAATTGATGTTATATGCAATAAAAGAAGATTGTGTACATGTTAAAAACTCTCTTCACTTGGAGATGGACCCTTGTAGAAAACCAATTCTTGGTATGGAACAAAAAGGCCAGAACATGAAGCCTAGTGCATATAAGAGCATTGTTGAATCTCTATATTCTAATAACCTAGTGTCAAGCATGTCAAAGGACAATATCAATGAATTGTAGATACAATTATAGGGTTCACCCTTGTTTCATGACTTTAAGGAAATGAACCTATATATTCTATTATTTGAAGGAGAATGTCGGGTCCCTATAATACTAGTGATTACCCCATTACTATTGAGTTATACCCCTTATTAATATTGTTGTGCCCCTATTGTCGCCATATTGTTATTACTGTGCCCCACAGAATCCCTCTATTGTTATTTTTGTGGCTTTATATTATCATTGTTAGCTCAGCTGGGTTATATTGTGACTCCTTAGACTCCTATATATAGAAAGAGGTTTTTCTTTTTTATTTTCTCTCTCTAATGTTGTTCATTTAATGTATAGTATTGGCCTCCTGAAGAGGTTGAATTCTAAGGCGTTGATCTATATTTTCTATCTTTTCTTGAGCTGGTTTCACAACATTTGGTATCAGAGCTTTGGATTCTATGGTTTCACTGCTCCAAATAGGTCATCATGGCATTTTCGCTATAACTTTGTTTCTACGACGTTTCAGTAGTTGCAAAAAAAAATCCATTTGAGAAGACATCGCACTAAATCTCGGGTCCGAATTTCAGAGGTTTTTGTGCTATATTTGCGGAGATATGATCTGAGGAAGTTGGTCTTTTTGGAGACTCCTGAATTACATTCCAAACAGGTGATCTCGGGAAAATCGTCATAACTTTTTCTCTGATCATTGGATAGAAATTTCGTAAGAAGTTACAGAAAGAGGATGGATTTTATTTTCTTCTATAATTTTTTTAGAGCTATAGGTTGAAACAGTGACTCGTGGCACTTCGTAAAAGTTCACTCTACTGAACTAGTCTATAATCAAGTCATTGTGGGAGATTTCACCTAACTCTTCCTTGGAGAATCCAATTTGGATTAGACTGGTGGCATTAGAAAGAGGACAAAGAGGGCTACCAGAGGTCATAATTTCAGAACTAAATGTTCTGAAAGTACAGAGATACATCAGAGGCAATATCGAGCTCCTACAATGAAAAAAAGGTGTGTAGATTCTTTTAAATTTTTGCTTAAGATTGGTATGAAAATTTATTTTCAAGGAATTCAAAGGGCTAGTAGAGCATTATTATCGATAACTAATGACCTAAGGAAAGCAAATGCAAATACCTAGTAACGAACCTGAAAGCTCTAGCATGAATCATGAAGAAGAGGGAGAAATGCTACATGATATATCAAAATTATAAGACCAAGTGCAAAAAATGTCAGCCTCACAAAAGCTAACAGAAGCTAAGATAAATGGCATGGAATCTAAGATAAAGGGCATGGAAGCTAAGATGAATGGCATGGAAGCTAAGATGGATGATTGGAAGACAAATTTGAAGACATACATGGGCGATTTGAAGATAGATTTGAAGACAATCATGGAAGAATTGAAGATAAATATGAATAAGCTGCTATAAGAAATGGTCACTGAGGGTGAGAGGGTAGTAAAGGAAACTCATGATGAGAACAAAATAAATGTTAATCATGATTCCATAGACTCTAATGTGGTATCGAAGACCCATCATATTCCAAAAATCGATATGAGGACGTTTGATGGCAACGATCCCGCAACATGGATACTAGAGATGGAGCAATTTTTCGATCTCAATAATGTGCAAAACACACAAAAGGTACATATTGCAACTTTATATTCGGAACCAAATCAGTTTGTATGGTATCAATGGATTTTCACTCATAAATAATTTATCACTTAGGCAATTTTTACGGAAGAATTGATAGCACATTATGAGGATATAAAAAGCAACACTTTTTTTAGTCAATTGATACGTCTCAAACAAAAGGGTTCAATAATGGAGCACATTGAGGAGTTCCACAAATTAAACATAAGGGTAAAAGATATTCCAGTGGAGCATAGGATTGATGTGTTCACAGGGTCTTTAAAGGATAATATCCAACATGATGTTCGCCTTTGGGAACCTGATTCATTAGAGCAGGCATTCAGGTTAGCAAGAAAAATGGAAAGCAAAATTATGGTAACCAGGAAGCATACCACTCACAACTATAAAGACGGAAGTGTTGTTGCCCCTAGTCTTCCACAACCTATAAGGTTGACACCACAACAATTGGAAGAAAGAAGAGGAAAAGGTCTTTGTTACAGTTGTGATAGAAAATAAACTAAAGGTCATAAGTGTGCTGAGAGGAAATTATTCTACATAGATTGTGAAGAGGAAGAAGAAAAGGAGCAAGAAAGGTCAACAGAAGAGGATATACTCCAAGAAGTAAGCTTAGATAAAGAAGAAATGGATCCGACCGTATCTTGTAATTCATTGGTTGGAATTACTACTCCTCAAACCATCAAGATAGAAGGACAAATCAAGAAGAGAAAGGTAATAGTGTTGATTGATTTAGGAAGCACCCATAATTTTATTCATTGTAAGGTAGCAAAAGAATTGAATTGCTTCCTATATCCAGCGCTAGAGTGTCAAGTGATGATTCCAAATGGAGGAACAATAAATTGCTCTGGAAAGTGCCATGATATCAAGCTATCCATGGGAGAATATGTATTGACTAGCCCAATGCTTTCCATTCGAATGGGAGGTGATGATGTTGTATTACGAGTCCAGTGGCTACAATCCTTGGGTACAATAACTTTCAATTTTCAAGAACATTTCATCAAATTTTCTATGGAAGGAAAGGAAGTTGAATTAAGGGGTATTGTAGGATAACCATGAAAGATAATCAACTCTAATGTTACGACAAAGCTTCTAAAAAAGGAGCAAAGAGGTGTAATTGCACAATTATGTTCGCTAGATGTTTCCACATCGGAATCATCTATTTCTCTAGATCTCCAAAATGTCCTGGACAATCATTCCAAGGTATTTGAGACTCCCAAAGGTCTCCCACCTATGTGTGATCATGATCATGCTATTCATCTTATTCTAGGAAGTGTTCCTCCAAACATAAGGACGTACAGATATCCCTATCCCCAAAAGAGTGAAATTGAACATATGGTTGCAGAAATGCTAGAGGCTAGTATAATTCAAGCAAGACAAAGTTATTTCTCTGCTCCAATAGTATTGGTGCACAAGAAGGATGGATCATGGCGAATGTGTCCAGATTATAGGGATCTCAACAAGCTCACTATTAAAGATAAGTTTCCCATTCCTATCATTGATGAATTACTAGATGAATTGCATGCATCAATTTACTTCACCAAGTTGGATCTTCATTCAGGATATCATCAAATCATAATGAAGATTGATGAGATTCCCAAAACAACATTTAGAACTCATGAGGGTCATTATGAATTTTTGGTCATGCCTTTTGGCCTTACCAATGCACCTTCAACTTTTCAAGGTTTGATGAATTCAATTTTCAAACCATTCCTTAGAAAATTTGTGTTAGTATTTTTTGATGATATACTAATCTACAGCAAGTCTTGGAAGGATCATGTTGAACATGTTGACAGGGTGCTACAACTATTGGAGGAGAAACAATTATATGCAAAAAGATCCAAATGTTTCTTTGGAGTACAAGAGGTGGAATATCTGGGTCATATTGTATCTCATGAAGGAGTTAAGGTAGACCCTAGCAAAATTAAATCCATTAAGGAATGGAGAATCCCCACATCCATAAAGCATCTGCGAGGATTCTCGGGTTGACAGGGTATTATCGCAAGTTTTTAAGAATTATGGGAGAATAGCAGCACCTCTAACAACATTATTGAAGAAAGATGCATTTTCATGGACTCCGGAAGCAACAAAGGCCTTTGAACATCTTAAAGAGGCAATGTGCCAAGCACCAGTCTTAGCTACACCGGACTTCACAAAGACCTTTATTGTGGAATGTGATGCTTCAGGAAATGGAATTGATGTTGTTCTAATGCAAGATGAAAGACCCATTGCTTTTGAAAGTCGTCCAATCAAGAGAAATTTTTTACACAAAGCTATTTATGAGAAGGAAATGTTGGCAATACTCCATGCACTTAAGAAATGGCGAACCTACCTAATGGGAAGACACTTCAAGGTAAAAACGGATCATGATAGCCTTAAATACTTTTTAGAACAAAGATTATCCTCTGAAGACCAACAAAAGTGGGTCACAAAGATGTTGGGTTATGACTTTGAAATCATCTACAAAAAAGGGAAGCAAAATGTGGTGGCAGATGCACTCTCAAGAAAGGATGAGGATGTGAAGCATTGTTGTGCGCCATTTCTATTATCC
>APFE031630161.1:0-50671 GCA_000404065.3 Pinus taeda | reverse complement strand
ATTAATTTTTTCTATTTTTTTTTTAAATTTAAATAAACAATCATTATATTCAAAATTTTAATGAAAATTTAAAAGTTGTATAAGTTAGTTTTGTTTCAAAATAGAAGTTACTGTTTTTCATCTTTTATATAAGAGTTATTGATTTGCAACCAATTTGCTATTTTATAATTTTTGTAAAGTAGGGATTATCTTTTTTTTTAATTGCAATTTGTCATTTTATAAAATTTTCTAATATAGAAATTACTTCTTTTTTTTTTTTCTATAAAAATTATAGTATTTTTTTGTTTTTTTCCAATAAAAATTACCAATTTGCTTTGCAACCAATTTGCTATTTTATAATTTTTGTAAAGTAGGGATTATCTTTTTTTTTAATTGCAATTTGTCATTTTATAAAATTTTCTAATATAGAAATTACTTCTTTTTTTTTTTTCTATAAAAATTATAGTATTTTTTTTTGTTTTTTCCAATAAAAATTACCAATTTGGTAAGATAGAAATTACCCTTTTTTTTTCTATAAAAATAGTCCTTTTAAGAATTACAAACTCGCTAGTTCTCCACCAAGGTTGGGGAGGTCCAAACTTGTATTCTTCTAACGCATCAATTAAGTAAAGTTGGGTTTAAAAATTTACCTTGTTATAGGGTGATTCCTATTCAACAATTCAAGATTAAATTCAATGACTTATTTCCACCAAAACTGAGTTGTTCCAAACTTGTGTTGTTCCAATGCATCAACCAATCAAAATTAGAATTAAAAATTTATCTCTAGAATAGATAATAAATGCAAGTGTGATTCTTATTTAACAGTTGAAAAGTAAATTCCTAAATTATTAAGATAAGCTTAAATTTTATTTTTTTAATAAAAAAATAAAAAAAACAAAATAAATACTTTTTAGTTTAAACTTTACACAGTCCTCTTAGTATGACCCAATACTCCTGGCAAATCAACTGCAACAGCAGGTCGTCGTGGATATTATGTAACAAAACAGATTAAATTAAGGGACGGAGCAGATTGAATATTGGAGACGAACCGAATTAGAATTTCCCGAATTTATCACCGTACCGAACCGAACTCTCGAATTAACCAATTTTTTTCGCCGGTACAGACGAATTTGGTAACTATTCTTAAATAAGATTATATTAAAAAAATCAGTAATAAATCAATCACGTAAATAAGATTACATTGGAAAAATAGATAATAAATCACTGGAGTGAAAGTAGACTAAATTGGACTAAGATTACATTGCAAAAATAGGTAATAAATCACTGGAGTGAAAGTAGACTAAATTGGACTAACTGAAACTAAACTAAAATAAATAGTTTTGAAACCTAGCAAGTCCCTGAGGCTAGATTCTCCAACAATGTTCATGAGAAATATATTGTGCTTCTCTCTCATCCGATGTTGTCGCCGCTGAAGAAAAAGAAAATGAGCCAGAAAAAGCTAGAAACACCGTGGAGTTAGTATTCTTCTGTCATCCAATATTCTGCTCCTTCAATCTGCCACTACACTTCAAAAACAAATTTCCACACATCTTGCAATACTTTCAAATCTCCTATACAAACTATTTATAACAAGCAATTTACTAAGTTCAGAAGAAAACCTGGAAGGAACAGAGAAATAAACGAAGAAGATCTCCCTCACAAATTAAGAACAAAGAGAAAAATAAAACAAGGAAAATAGACGATTGAGCACAATGAACAATTCTTCCATGCTTAACATTATTTATTGCAAGGGCCCTAATTCTTTCTAAGAAGAACCCTAAGTCATATTCGAATCATTGACCTAGGAGCCGCCGACGAAAGAGTCGTTATCACCGGTCAGAAATATTATTTTGTTTTAAAGGCAATTTTCATGTTTTGATTTATTGACCACCCACTATTTATTCGGATTTGGTACCCTTGATGGGTCCACCCCTTACGACTTTTGGATTAATGATAAATACGTTGATTGGATTTTTTTAATTAAATGGTGGTTGGTTGATTAGATTCGAGCCAACAAGGTAGCAAAGGCACTAAGAAGAAGAGTTTTACTCGTGCAGGAATGCATGATACAAGTGTTGGGATTTGAACACTTGAAAGAGTTGTATCAAATATATCCAAATTTTAAGGAGGCTTATGAAGTCTGTCAGAATTCATTGTTGAGGAACAATAATCCATGTTTGAACTATAACTTGCAGGAAGAGTTGTTATTCAAGGGAGGATAGTTGTGTGTCCCAGAATGTTCGATGAGGGAGAACATCATCCAAGAAAAATATAGTCGAGGTCTAGTTGGAAATTTCGGCATTGATAAGACCTTGGATCAGCTCAGTCATTTCTATTATTGACCGAAGATGCGAAGAGACTTACAACGGTATGTGACCATGTGTAAGATATGTCAATTGGCAAAAGGCCACAGTCAGAACACGGGGTTGTACACACCCTTGCCTATTCCAAACAAACCATGGGATTCAGTTAGTTTGGACTTTGTCCTGGGTCTGGCCAAGACACAGTGAGGTTTTGATTTCATCATGGTGGTGGTGGCTAGATTCTCGAAGAAGGCACACTTTATCCCTTGCAGAAACACCAGTGATGTTACCCATGTAGCACACTTTTTTTTCACCGAAGTCCTCAGACTACATGGCTTACTTAAGTCAATAATTTTCGACAAAGACATGAAATTCACAAGGAATTTCTAGCTCACCTTGTGGAAAAAGATGGACACAAAGTTACATTTCAGCTCCGCTTATCACCCAGAGACTGATGGGCAAATGGAGGTGGTGAACACAAGTTTAGGAATCCTGCTGCGGAGTCTAATCAGAGAAAATTCACGAATGTGGGATGATGTACTTGCTCAAGTAGAACTCGCTTACAATGATTCACCGAATCGAAGCATAGGAAGTAGTCCTTTTTAGATGTTGTATGGAATGCATCCCGGAGGAGTGAATGAGCTGCGGGATTTGGGAAAGTTGGAGAAAAGAAGTGCTGACGGGGAAGACTCTGCAAGAGCAATTAACGACCTACATGAGTAGATGAAGATGAAATTACATGACAACAGTTAGACGTACAAATAGAAGGAAGATCTGAAACAACGTGAGGTACATTTAATGTAGGAGCTCAGGGTCTAGTGCATCTGCACAAGGAAAGATTTCCTAAGGGAAAATACAATATGCTAAAATTAAAAAAAATTGGACCTTGTAAAAACCTGTGTAAGTTTCTACAATTTCCTCTAGGTATAGGAATATCGCCCATTTCTAATGTGGCAGATTTATTCCCATACACTACCAATCTGGAAGAGGACAGTTCAATACAGCTAAAGAGGGACACCGAGGGAAAGAGTAGTTTGTGGATGATAGAAATGCCTTCAGCTCAACCACTTGAAATCAAAGGAATCCTCGACACACAAGTGGCCAAACGGACTCGGAGGAAGGAGTACCTACAGTATCTCGTCAAGTGGAAGAACCACTCTATTGAGGACAATTTGTGGCTTGATGTAGGATAGATACAATGTGCAGGGTATTATATTGAGGAACTCATGGACCAGAGCCATGATTTTTCACCTACCCTGTGAGCTTGATGCAGGAGCATCGAGCTGAGGGAGCACATGGCTAGAAGTTTGTCTCTTTCAAACAGTTTGAGTTGCATTCATTTTCATTTTCTAGGAGTGGCTGTCTCAGCCAATGTTAATGTTTTCTTATGTATTTCTTTTTACTTGTATTTTTAGATTTATTTAAAATTTGTTTTTAATTTACAAAGCAAGAAAAGACAATTACTTAGAAACCATTTAATGTAACCACATATTGTAACTACTGGCAGTTTGCTAACTGTCTAGTGTTCTCTACAAAACGAAAGGAAAAAACAACTAATGTAATATTTTGCCATCATAGAATTTAATGAAGAGAAAGCACAGAAATATTTTCTGAAGAAAAACATCTGAATCCATTCATGTTACAGCTCTAGAATTATTCCTACAGAGTACTGTTGAATTATTTTCTTTTCCAGAAGCACAGTAAATATACGAGGAACAAGAAAGCCATTATCCACAGAGACAAGCTTGGGGTACAGACACAAGACATTCCCATTTTCCTTTGAGAAACTTGAACAATCAAATTCACAGCATATATATATATTTATATTATATATAATATATATAATATATATATAATATATATATATATATATATAATTATATATATATATATATTTGTCAAAAGTCGAGCGTTATAGTATATTATTCAAATGACCAATAAATAGAACACAGTTGACCAAACTACCAAACCCCCGCGAGGTCACTACAAGACCGTTTAAATATATACATAATTTACAAAAACCAGAGTTGAAATGGAGCCACAAGCACAGTGACAAGAGACCGCAGAGCCAAGTGAAACTACAACCAAGACTCATAATATTCTATGAACAGTGAACCCTCATTCTAACAACAGAAAGACACCAAGGAGCGACCCTACCTGGTTCATGTATAAGAGACCCGGCGTGAGGACCACGGGCAGACCATCACTCACCTGTGTTGGAAAAAAACTAGGCCATAAGGAACAAAGCACAAGAAAAATACAACTATGTTAATAGACTGTAACCAGAATAGAGGGTTGAGTTGTGAGAACTTACCATGGAAGAGCTGAGCCTGTGTAAACTGACAGAGAATCCATGGAGTCAAGGTTGCAACCACAAAGTTTCTTGCTGCCACGAGGAGCAAAACCTGTCAGTGCCTAATAAAAACAAAGTAAAAGTGACTAGCATAGAAAGAGGTTTTACCTTGGGGTGACTGCCAAGTGGAAACCGAAAGCTGAGCGACTCCATGGCCGTAACCTGAGACAAAACCAAACAAATAATCAACCTGTGAAGCTAGCACATGGAGGGGAGACAAATAAACAAAAGTTGACCACTGAGATCAATATCGAGGGTTTCAAACCCAAGTCTCGAAGCCGAGTGCAGAATAGGCTCAGACATCATCGACAGGTGAAAGCCCACACCACATTGCAAACCAAGCATAGTAAAAGTGAAATCTCAAACAAGTGACAGAGAAAACCCTCATATAGCGAAACCAAAGACCTCACCAGTAGCATAGTGGCACAACAAAACGAACAATGCAAATGAAATGAACCGTCAGGGTTTCGGGGCATAGAAGGAGCGGGAAGGAGCAAAGCCCGAGACCTACACACATGTCCTCCTCTCCATAAACCAACAGTAAAACCACATTAAAGTCCAGGTCTCAGGCTTTGTTCCTTTTGGCTCCTTCTATGCCCCAAAACCCTAACCGCTCATTTCATTTGCATTGTTCGTTTTGTTGTGCCACTATGCTGCTGGTGAGGTCTTTGGTTCTACTATACAAAGGTTTGCTTTCTCACTTGTTTGAGATTTCACTTTTACTGTGCCTAGTTTGCAATGTGGTGTGGGCTTTCACTTGTGGATGATGTCTCAACCTCTTTTGCGCTCGGCTTCGAGACCTGGGTGTTAAACCCTTGGTATCAGTCTCTATGGTCAACTTTTGCTTGGCTACTTGCATTCTCCATTGTAGCTTTTGTTTATTTGTCTCCACTCCATGCACTAGCTTCACAAATTGATTATTGGTTTGGTTTTGTCTTAGGTTGCAGCCATGGAGTCGCTCGGCTTTCGGCTTCCACTCAGTAGTCACCTGAAGGTAAACCCTCTTTCTATGCTAGTCACTTTTAATTTGTTTTTATTAGGCAACAACAACCTTTGCTTCTTCTGGCAGCGAGAAACTTTGTGGTTGCGACCTTGACTCCACGGCTTCTTTCTTGGCTTACATAGGCTCAGCTCTTCCCTAGTAAGTTCTTACAACTCAACCCTCTGTTTTGGTTACAGTCTATAAACGTAGTTGTTGTTTTCTTCTACTTCGTTGCTGATGGCCTAGTTGTTGGCCAACGCAGGTGAGTGATGGCCTGTCTGTGGTCCTCACGCTGGGTCTCCTACACCTGAACTGTGTAGGGTCACTCCTTAGTGTCTTTTTGTTGTTAGAATGAGGGTTCACTGTTCATATAGTTTTATGAGTCTTGGTTGTATTTTGGCTTGGCTCTACGGTCTCTTGTCACTATTCCCGTGGCTCCATTTTGACCCTACTATTTGTAAATTATGTATGTATTTAAACGGTCTTGCAGTGACCTCTTTGTAGTTCGGTCGACATTGTTCTATTTATTGGTCATTTGAACAATACACTGTAACACTTGACTGTTCAATTTTTTCATAGGAAAATGGGAATGTATCTTGTTTGGACCTGAAGGTTGTCTCTATGGATAATGGCTTTCTTGTCCCTCGTATATTTTCTCTATTTGCGCTACTACTTGTCTAAGAGCAATCCTCACTTTTGATACTTACTATTCACCTGTGTATATTTACTGTGCTTATGGAAAAGATAATAATTCAATAGTACTATGTAGGAATAATTCTAAAACTGTAACATGAATGGATAAAGATGTTTTTCTTTGGAAAATATTTCTCTGCTTTCTCTTCATTGAATTCCATGATGGCAAAAGATTACATTAGTTGTTTTCTCCTTTCGTTTTGTAGAGAACACTCGACAGTTAGAAAACTACCAATAGTTACAATATGTGGTGACATGAAATGGTTTCTAAATAACTGTCTTTCCTTTCTTTGTAAATTAAAAACAAATTTTAAATAAAATTAAAAGAAAAAGTAAAATGAAATACATAAGCAAACAATAACATTGGCTGAGGCAGCTACTCCTAGAAAATGAAAACTAATGCAACTCAAACTATTTGAAAGAGACAAACTTCCAGCCATGTCCTCCGTAAGGTAGATTCTTCTAAATCAGGCTCCCAGGGTAGGTGAAAAATCATGGCTCTAGTCCATGAGCTCCTCGATAAAATACCCTTCACGTTGTATCTGTCCTACATCAAGCCACCAACTGTCCTCAATACGTTGGTTCTTCCACTTGGCGAGGTACTGTACGTACTCATTCCTCCGAGTCTGCCTGGCCACTTCTGTGTCAAGGATTCCTTTGATTTCAAGTGGTTGAGCTGAAGGCATTTCTCTCATCCATGAACTGCTCCTTCCCTGGGTGTCCCACTTTGGCTATGTTGTACTGTACTCTTCGAGATTCGTAGTGTATGGGAATAAATCTACCACATTAAAAATGGACAATATTCTTATACCTAGAGGAAATTGTAGAAACTTAAAAATAATTTTACAAGGTCCGATTTTTTTGAATTTCAGCTTATTGTAATCGCCCTTAGGAAATCTTTCCTTGCACAAATGCACTAGAACTTGAGCTCCTACATTAAATTGTACCTCACGTCATTTCAGATCTTCTTTCTGTTTGTACCTCTGACTGTTGTCTTGTAATTTCATCTTCACCTGCTCATGTGTGTCGTTAATTACTCTTGGAAATTCTTCTCTCATAGCACTCCTTCTCTCCAACTGTCTCAAATCCCATAGCTCATGCACTCCTCGGGGATGCATTCCATAGAAGATCTGAAAAGAACTACTTCTTGTGCTTCAATTTGGTGAATTGTTGTAAGCGAATTCTGCTTGAGCAAGTACACGATCCCACATTCGTGAATTTTGTCTGACTAGACTCCGCAATAGGATTCCTAAACTTCTGTTCACCACCTCCGTTTGCCCATTAGTCTATGTGTGATAAGCAGAGCTGAAATTTAACTTTGTGTCTAGCTTTTTCCACAAGGTGTGCCAAAAATGCCTTGTGAATTTCACATCCCTATCAAAAATTATGGACTTAGGTAAGCCATGTAGTCTGACGACTTTGGTGAAAAACAAGTGTGCTACATGGGTAGTGCCATTGGTGTTTCTGCAAGGGATAAAGTGTGCCATCTTTGAGAATCGATCCACCACCACCATGATGGAATCAAAAGTTCATTGTGTCTTGGGAAGACCTAAGACAATGTCCAAACTGACTAAATCTCGTGGTCTATTTGGAATAGGCAAGGGTGTGTACAACCCTGTGTTCTAACCGTGCCCTTTCACTAACTGACATATCTTACACCTGGTCACATATTGTTGTACGTCTCTTCGCATCTTCGGTCAGTAATAGAAATGACTGAGCTGATCCAAGGTCTTATCAATGCCGAAAAGTCTAGCTATACCTCTACTATATTTTTCCTGGATTATGTTATCCCTCATCTAACATTCTGGGACACAGAATTGTCCACCCTTGAATAACATCTCCTCCTGCAAGTTATAGTCCAACCATGGACTATTGTTCCCCAACAATGGATTTTGGTAGGCTTCATAATCCTCCTTAAAATTTGCATATGTTTGATACAACTCTTTCAAGTGTTCAAATCCCAACACTGGTATCATGCTTTCTTGGAAGAGTAGAACTCTTCTTCTTAGTGCATTTGCTACCTTGTTAGTTTGAACACTGATATGCTTCAATACAAATGTAAATCTCTATAAGTACTCCACCCATTTTGCATGTTTCTAATTTAGCTTATGTTGCTACATAACGTACCATAATGCAAAATTATCATAGAACAAAACAGACTCATTACCCAACAGATAATGTCTCCAATGCTTCAAAGCTTGGACGATGACATAAAACTCCTTGTCATAAGACGTATACTTCTGCCTGCATTAATTTAATTTTTAACTGAAATAGGCTATCGGTTTGTCTTCTTGGCTGAGTACAGCTCTAATCATTGTACCAATGGCGTCACAAAGAACTTGAAAAAGTTGTTGAAGTCAGGTAGCCTCAAGGTTGGCCTCTCAGTGATCTTCTTCTTCAATATCTAGAAGCTCTTCTCTGCAGCTTCAGTCCACTCGAAAGCTTGACTTGACTTCTTGATTGTCTCCAACATAGGTGCACAGATTCCACTAAAATATTTTATAAACTTGTGATAGAAACATGCCAACCAATGAAAACTTCGAACTGACTCTTAGGGGATGACCAGCTAAGTATAGCAAGAACTTTTTCTGTGCCCATTTTCAGCTCATTTTCTGCAATCATGAAACCTAAATAGGCTAACTCCTTCTGAAAAAAAGGTACATTTTTCCAGAGTTATTAGCAACTTGTTTTGCTGCAACTTCTCTAGAACATATCGAACATGTCGAGAATGTTCCTCCTTGGTCTTGTTGAAAATCAGTATATCGTCAAGATACAAAATCACAAATTTCCCAATGAACTCCTTCAACATCTCGTTCATCAGGTGAATAAAATTACTAGGATCATTAGTCAACCCAAATGGCATTACCAGCCATTCATACAACCCTTCATTAGTTTTGAAAGTTGTTTTCCATTCATCCCCTTCTCAGATTCTAATCTGGTGGTGTCCACTCTTCAGATCTATCTTCGAAAAATATGTTTCCCTACTCAAACAGTCCATCATGTCATCCATTCGTGGTAATGGGAAGCTGTACTTCATCATAATTTTGTTTATTTCTCATGCATATGTGCACGTTCACGACTCACCTCCTTTCTTGGGAGCAAGAACTGCGGGAATTGCACACGGGCTTAAGCTTTCTCGAATCAATCCCTTATCTAGCAACTCCTATACCTGTTTCCTAATCACCTCATTGCCTTTGGGGCTCATCCAGTAAGAAGCTTTATTTGGTAAACTAGCTCCGGAGATGAAATATATGTGATGATTGATACCCCGCTTTGGTGGCAATTTATCTGGTAGATTGCCCACCACAATGTCGCTGAATTCCTGGAACATTTCTTGGATTTCTTCAAGTAGATCAGAAATTTCAGTGTGCAACATCATCGTTTTTGGTCTCCTTACAACAACATACTTCACCTCGTCATCTTCAATATCTTTCAGAAATTCTTTTCCACCCACCAGTAATAGTTTTCTTCTACTACTCTCTGTTTTTTCTTCCTCCTTGATGGGTACTAACGCATGCTTAATCTCATCCTTAACAAACTTGTAACAGTTTGTTTTCTTGTCATGAAAAACTCTTTGGTCATACAGCCACCGTCTACCCAACAGAATATGACACACATCCATGGGCATGACGTCACAAATCACTTTGTCCCTATACTTGCCAATATGGAATTCCACCTTACACTACTCATCAACAAGCATTTGGTGACCCTTCTGTAACCTCGACACCTTGTAGGGAGTTGGGTGCTTTAGTTTTTTTAAACCCAATTTCTTCATCTTCTCTTTTGCAACCAAGTTATCAGTGCTTCCACTATCTATAATCAGTTTGCAACATTTTCCATGTGACTTGAACACAGTCCGGAATAATGCTTTTCTTTGGGTTTGTTCAACTGTTTCCATTGCCGGTTTCAGTAGTACCTTGTTCAAGACTAAGGCCTCTCATGTCTCTGCTACATTCTCTACCTCTTGAGGCAATGCTTCTACTTCCTCTGTCTGGGAAACATACACTCCTCTTTGACCAGCCTGTTCTCCTTTAAGACACTGAAAGGATCTCTGCCCCCACTTGTGACATTGGTAGCACTGGTAGGCAGCTCCTCTGCTTCTGCCATTTCCCCTTCCTCTCTAGTATGGCCTTCCTCCCCTAGTGCTACCTTCCTTTTATGTTGTCCATGAGGTCTTTGAATTGCTACCCTCTTCATTGTTGTTGGCAGGTCTTCCTCTACGAAAGGATTGTCCTTTCGGTCTACCAGTTCATCCTCATCTCCTAGCATTCTGCTTCTTTGTCATATTTTCTTTTGCCTTTAACGCACTCTTGTATTCTTCCTCTATGGTTTTCAAAGAAAGAATACTTATCTCGTCCAATATCTCTAGCCTTAGGCTATTCACAAACCTTGTTGTCTTTACTGGGGTGTCTTTAGTATAACCAACTCTTAAATTACCCCAATAGAATTCTTCAGTATATTCTTTCACTATCATTCCTCTCTGCTTCAAATTTTTTACCTGTCGATGTAGAGCAATCTGGTAATCTTTGGGAAAAAACCTACCCTTCATCTTGGCGACCATTCTAGTCCACCTTTTAATTGGTAACTTATTCAATCTTCTCCTCTATGCTTGGACGCTATCACACCATAGGGGCGTGGGTCCTTTTAGCTTAGTAGCAGTGAATTTAACTCTCCTATCTTCGCTAACCTCCTCACATTCAAAATAATTTTCCAGCTCACTAATCGAGTCCAACTGAACTTCTGTGGACAAACTACCATCATAATTCGAAATTTCAGGCTTTGGCTTACTGCTAGCCAACAAGACTAACCTTAACAATTTGATTTCAGGTCCTTCTTCATCTAATCCATCTATTGTAACTACAACTTCTCCTTCACTCTCATCCCTTACTTCCAAATCCCTTCTCCTTCCTGCTTCTACTACTGTCAAATGAGCATTGAGGATCATAAACTCTTCCCTGAATCCCTCATCTACTACTCTTCGAATAGCTCTACCATGACCTCTTCTTCTAGCTTCCATTTTATCAGAAAATCACTTATCGGTTCCTACTCTGATACAAAAATTTGAAGGGTCCATCCCTTATGACTTTTAGATTAATGATAAATACGTTGATTGGAATTTTTTAATTAAACAGTGGTTGGCTGACTTTAATGCGGTTGTAATATTTTTTTATGGAGATGAGGACGTGTGTCCAGGTCTCGGGCTTTGTTCCATCCCACTCCTTTTAAGCCTCGAACCCTGACTGTTCATTTTATTTGCATTGTTCATTTTGTTGTGCTGCTATGCTGTTGGTGAGGTCTCTAGTTCTGCTATACGAGGGCTTGCTTTGTCACTTGTTTGAGATTTCACTTTTACTATGCCTGGTTTGGAATGTGGTGTGGGCTTTCACCTGTGGACAATGTCTCCGCCTGTTCTGCACTCAGCTTTGAGATTTAGGTGTGAAACCCTCGGTATCGGTCTCTATGGTAAACTTTTGCTTGGCTATACTTGTATTCTCAGTTATAGCTTTTGTCTATTTGTCTCCCCTCCATACACTAGCTTCACATGTTGATTATTTGTTTGGTTTTGTCTTAGGTTGTGGCCATGGAGTCGCTCAACCTCCGGCTTCAACTCCACAACCACCCGAAGGTAAGCCCTCTTTCTATGCTAGTCACTTTTACTTTGTTTTTATCAGGCACTGATAGCCTCTCCTCCTCGTGGCAGAGAGAAACTTTGTGGCTGCGACATCGACTCCGTGGCCTCTCTGCCAGCTTACACAAGCTCAACTCTTCCCTAGTAAGTTCTCACAACTCGACCCTCTGTTCTGGTTACTGTCTATCAACGTAGCTGTAGTTTTCTTGTGCTTCGTTGCTGATGGCCTAGTTGTTGGCCAACGCAAGTGAGCGACGGCTTGCCCGAAGTCCTCATGTCGGATCTCCTAAACTTGAACCGGGTAGGGTCGCTCCTTGGTGTCTTTCAATTGTTAGACTGAGGGATCACTATTTGTAGGATTTTATGAGCCTTGGTTGTGGTTTGGCTTCGCTCTGCGGTCTCTTGTCACTGTGCCTGTGACTCCATTTTGACTCTGCTATTTGTAAATTATATATATATTTAAATGGTCTTGCAGTGACCTCGCGGGGGTTTTGTAGTTCGAATGACTATGTTCTATTTATTGGTCATTTTAACAATATACTGTAATGCTCGACTTTTGACATATATATATATATATATATATATATATATATATGTATATGTTGTGAATTTGATTGTTCAAGTTTTTCAAAGGAAAATGGCAATGTATCGTGTCTGTACTCGAAGCTTGTCTTTGTGGATAATAGCTTTCTCGTTCCTCGTATATTTTCTTTGTTTGCGCTACTTCTTGTCTGGGATCTCTCCTCACTTTTGATGCTTACTATTCACCTATGTATATTTACTGTTCTTATGAAAAAAAAAAAAATTCAACAGTAATCTGTAGGAATGATTCTAGAGTTGTAACATGAATGGATTCAGATGTTTTCTTCAGACAATATTTCTGTGCTTTCTCTTCATTCAATTCTATGATGGAAAAATATTACATTAGTTTTTTTCTCCTTTCATTTTGCAGAGAACACTGGACAATTAGTAAACTACCAGTAGTTACAATATATGGTTACATTAAATGGTTTATGAATAACTGTCTTTTCTTGCTTTGTGAATTAAAAACAAATTCTAAATAAAAACAAAAAAAATAAAATAAAATAAATACATAAGAAAACATTAACATTCGTTGAGACACCCACTCGTAGAAAAAGAAACTAATGCAACTCAAAATGTTTGAATGACACAGGCATAGCAAGACTGTGGGATTCTTCGGCCTGCCTTCCCAAAAACTTTGTCTACAAACAGAATAAAACAGAGTAATCCATGAGTAATCCATGCGAAGCATATTTCTCTAAAATTACTATGCCAAATAAAATCTGTCACTAGCTTGAATACTAGTCAACATAGGTTTCCAAGTTAAAAATGATACCAAACTTCAGGACGCTTCTGCCTTCCTTCGGATTAACTTTCTTTTGAAAATGAATACTGGGTTGTCCATTTAAAGTTCCTTATTCCTATACTCCCACAAATTGCCAGGTGGATTTGCCATTAAATTGCATACCATTCAAAGATATTTTTTTTCTTGCACGCTATTCCTATTGGATAAGCCTATTCCTAAGATTCACTTAAAAAGAAAAACCATGGTGTTTTTTTTGTTTTTTTATTGCATAATATTATATTTGAAGATATTTGATCTATTTCAAAATGTTCGACTTCGATTGTGCTATGTGAGGATTTTTTAAATTTTTTTAATAGTGAGGGTTTGGTATTGTTAAAATAATTTTGTTTTTGAAAGTAGTTCAAGGATGTGGAGTTGTTCCATGTATTTTCTTTATAGTTGAAGTCTTAATGCTAAAAAAGATGACGAAATTCAAGTTTTTACAATAGTTGTGGAAATGATTAGTTGGTTATTTTATATTTTTATAGATTTGGGAATGATTAGTGGGTTATTTTATATTTTATGGACTTTTTTATTTTATAGGAATATTAAAAGGGTATTTTTAGAAGAAAGCAATCGTTTTCAATATTGATTAGGTTTATGTTGATTGCAAAGGTTTTGTACATTACATTTGTTTTTTTAGGTTTTTTTTCTTTTAATTGGGTTGTTATGGGTTTTGTGCCTTGATAGCGCTTTCTGTAACACCTAGAGTATGATTGCATCAAGAGATATGAAAGCTTCTTAGAGACAACCTTGGGTTGAACGGGGAGACCGGGACCGAGGACATCTTAAAGAGAGGAGTGTTTTTTGATATTAAGCGTAGGGCTTTCTGCTACGCTCCAATTGTCACGTAGTTGGAAAAGATAATGAAAGGGGGTTGGTTCAATAGTCCTTCATCAAGGTAACTCAAGAAAATACATGGTTCTAAATGCACAAGGCGTAAATGGGGCCAATATCAAAGAGAAATGTCTAGTTCTAGTGGCCAACGCCCAACAACATGTAGCTTTAATATTTTTGTTGCAGTATTGTGCACAGGAGGAAAGATGGGAAGGAATTCCATACACAAATCTAGGAACAATACAGAATCCTAAGAAATAATATTCCGACAAAAGGATGGAATAGTGAAGAGATGGAGTGAGAGGAATTGTGGAGCGCGAATTAAGGTTTCATGCTATATACCTCATGGATAGACTTATGTTTAATTAGGATAATTAAACATGTTCTCTTAAATGTACGTGAGTAAATATTTAATTAACACAGGTAATGTTACTACTTAACAACATACATATAACCATGAGAGAATGAGATTGAAAACTTAATTACACAATTCCAGTAGAAGAGAAACATACATAAAGTGAAATACAAGGAGGAAAGCATACTACTTAATGATCTGATAGGAATCACAAAAGAGTTTCATGGATCCTCAAAATGAGTGAAATTCACTAGTCCATTACATTTAGCAATACCTAGCTCAAGTCCCTCATGAATAGGAAAATAGAACCAAAAGTGGAATCACGGAATTTGGACCCCTTAGTTCCAGAATTTTGGAACCTGTCTTAAGTCTTTCTTCCCTCTATTTATAAGGAGAGGGAAAGCTTAGAATCAACAATTTACAAAAATATCTCTGCCTAAGCTCTACCTATCTCGATGTGCGAGGCTCTACTCCCCAAGTTATTTCGATCGGATGTGATTTCGTTCTTTAAAATATGAAAATTACAGGAAAATAGAAATAAGGGGAAAATGAATAATTATAAAGGAAAGTATCTCCCTACTACTCTGTGATGGCTTATGATCAAGCCACGTTATGCCTTATTCTCTCTCGGTCAGTTTCTTGTTGCTTTCAGTTTAAGTTCCCGACATCCCACTCACTAAAGTGAAAAGTGATTGTCATGATGGCCTTTGTGTTGCTTCGTGAATCATAGCTGTCGACTTATCCATCCCTCTAGACTCCCTGTATAACACTATCGGAGCCATGAAATTCCCGGTAACACTATCGTAATTCTTATATCGTATATTCTCATTATTGACACATTATACTTAGAAACCTTACAAAACATGTGAGTTATGGGATCTTTAGCTCCCTTTGTTTTAACCCCTTTCTGTATTTATCTTCATATGACCGGGGGCTATGACCAGGTGCTTAGCCGTAAGGGGCTAGAGGTTTTTGAATCTTGTCTGGGGGCCTTTTCCCTTTATAAAGTTCTTTTCACCTCCATCCTTTAAGTGCCCCTTGTGACTACACGCTCAGCCAAATATCGGAGCTCTTGTACATCAAATGTTTCTAGTTAGGGCTTTTATATTGGAGCCACAACATGTTTATGATCTATTATTGTGATAGCCCTTCAATGCTCCACCTTTGGTCTTTTATGCCTTTGTGACTGTAGACTAGCCCCCACATTGGAGCCCCTTTGTTGCACTTTCCAATTAGAGAAATAACATTAGGGTTGTGTTATGAGGAATTTGGTATGTACGGATAAATACTAATTCCCTTGGTAGGTAGTTATACCTAGAACAAGAGATTTAAAGCACTTATCCTTTTTGCATAAATGATAAATAAGACAAAGGAATCAAAGGACCTACTTATTCTTTCACTTTCCTTTTGTCTCCTTTGTTTGACTCCCGTCGCTCATTCTTGAACTTAACTCGCTCCAGAAGTACCTGCAAGCATTAAGAAAAGACAAAGAACCAATCAAAGCAAGAGACCTATTGAATACAAGTAAATGGAATCAGATACATTCACACATATAAACATCATATATCAAGATAAGTATATGGAAAAAGGTGTAAACAACTTTATTAAGTAGAAGGAAGAATTACAACCATGAAGTCTGATCCATTGTCACTCTTCCAGCTTGGGTTCCAACCAACATCACATCAATTTCACAACACTCCTACAGCATAACAACACTTGCTTATACTCTCAATTCTCACACCAATAGTATCTCCTTACAGATTCTCAAAGTCTAGTCTGTGATCACTTAGATGAGTGCTCGATTTATAGGAAGATGGAGGAGGTTTCGTCATAAATGGCGGTATGGAATGGCCTTCCATACTTAGCGTTAGTTTCCATGGAGGAAGGGGTTAGAGGATAGGAGGTTACTTAACTCATTCCTCATCCATCTTCGAGCTCATAGGAGATGATGAGTGTGGGAATCTTCTAGATGGCTCCAAAGGATAAGAATATTCCCAAAACCCTATGTGAATTTCGCTCAATCTCACCCAGCGCAGGTCAAAGTGGGCCTAGGTGCTCTATAGAGCAACCTGACATGGGCCTACTTGCACTGAAGTGTAGTTACCCCTATCCAAGGCTACGCTAGTCCCTCAAGGAGTCAATTTTGGAGGGCTTCAGGCCAAGAAACTCTCAAGGAAGTAGCAATTCAAAATGGTGACTCGTCTAGGACATGTAGCAACTGAATTAGGGTTTGATGAGCACTAGTGATACTCATCTGAATGATGGGAGTGATGTGCCCAAATGTATCTGTAATAGGTTGCAACATTCCCATTTCTCTGGTATTCGACCTCTGATGATGATCTCATCATCACCACGTGGTACTTCCTCATTGGTGACACGTGTCACCCAATTTTTAGCTCTTTGGACCCTTGAAAAGGCCATATTTTCATGCAACGTTTCCTCCATACTGCCATGCCATGGTGGCATCAAACAACACATGTCTTTATTGGTAATAATGATATTTAGTCACGTGGCCCTCTATAGGAGAGATAAAAGGTTCGCCCTCTTCTGGTTTTGTAGCTAAGTTCCTTTATAAATGTTTCAAGTTGTTATCCTGACAGTTTACAATATTGACAATTTTTCCCCGCAATTCATTTATAGTGGTCCCTCAAGGATTACTGATTCCTGAATTGCATCATGTCGAGCATTATTGCAATATTGTGTGATGTTGGACCTTTGATTGTTGATCTCTAATGTTCTATGATGCTGGACCTCTGATTGCGATCGTCGAAATCCTATGTTGCTAGACCTCCGATTGAAATCACGGATATCACACTTCTATCATGTGATGTGATGATGTGTCATGTTATTGAACCTCCGATATGTGATCTTTGATATTGCGATTTGCAACATCTCTCGGACCTTTGATATGTTCTTCTCTCTTTCCTTTCAAAGGGAATAAAAGCCCTCAACGTGAACTGACCATACCTTCTGATCTAGAAGTCAATTTTTTGACTTCGACATATCATTGGAAATCTTATTTTGAGCATTATCCAATGGATAGGGTCTGGTTCAACTTTGAGAAATTTTATGGCTTCAAAGATGGCTGGAATTTGTTGTGTTCTTCTGCACCCTTTTGATATCTAAAAACACATTTTGCAGTGAGTGACAACCTTGACTCCAACTGAGGACGGTGCATTGTTGGCAAGGTGCTGAGATCCTGCAGACCAGTAGCCTTCACCATTGGGCATGGAGTCAAAAATATAATGAATCTATAAAACCATAAAATATTCATGGAACTTTATTTACATGGCGTCCTTTCCTCATCAAATTGAAATACATAAATATAAATTCTAACAACTTGAAATTAAATGCCTAGCTAGTGAGTTTACTTATATGCAACTCCTACTTATGTATAGGGCATCAATTCACCCAAGTGAGGTCAACCCTCCAATGGTAATAGGTAAACATTTGGGTGCTCGACCTAATGCCTCCATGCTGCTGAAATTTTGAAATTAAAAAAAGTATGCACCATGACATATCTTTCGACAAAAAAAATTATATGTTCCCCCAACTTGGTCATTGATGCTCAACTGTTTTGATTTCCTCCATAAATCTTATAAGGTTCCGTGTTCATGAAAGTAATCATTAACATATGCATGCATCCCACAAGAGCTTCAGACCAAAGGTTTGACACATACCTTGGAATAGATGTATACTATTGTAGGCAAAAGAAAGACACCATGTAGTCAACTACTAGAGCATGGAACTGATAAGGAAAATTTGTAGTTGTCTCGCTTTCTTGAACAATTTCCAGGGAGGAATATTTCTCCAATAGACAACCATAGACTTTTCTTGGATCTTCAACTTTGGGCTCTTCTTGAAAAATTTGTCATTGGAAGTCCTCTCTCCAATCATTTGTAAGTAGATCCCTTTGATAATCTGCAACCGTCTCATCCTCCTTAGAATCATATGAATCATAAACCAGAGGAGGTTCTTGAACTTGTTCACTAGGTGAAGGGTGTGAATCATAAACTAGAGACTTTTCTTTCTATGCGCATTCCCATGACTGTGACTCTTGTAGTTCTGGATCACTCGAGTTCCCATCGGAGTCATACTCATCATAAGAAGGAGAATCATTAAATTTGGTAGAATAATATCTCTAAGGGTTTGTTTACAACTTGACGATGTCTCTTTCTTCTCTTTATTGATCAATGGGTGATGCTTCTTGATGTCAGTACATGTCTTTTTGGGGTGGAGACCCACATACATCTTCAGTGGGATCATTGACCTCTAGAATACTTTCAACATTAAAATATACACAACAATCTGCAAACATAGAATTTGGTGGATGTAATATTTTGCAATAATAATTGAATTCCATGTGAAAACTCTTTAAGCAAGATATGTTTCCACAATGAATTATTCTGTACCAATTTCTAAAATCGTCTTCTAAATAGTACATGAACAATTTAATTTTCTCATATTAAAAAATAATACCCTATTGTTTCATGCATTCATGAAATCCTTAAGGTATTTGTGAGGCCTTCTATCTGTATTTCCACTGAAACTAGACAAATAGATATTCCATTCATGAAATTAGGGGAAATGATTGGGATAACTAGCAATAGAAGAAAAATCCAGTGGGGCAAAATTTGTTGGCCACGAATGCAGGAATGGCCATTTTGAAAACCGCTTTAGGCGAGTGATGTCAAGTTCAAAGGTAGGGGAAATTTTCAGCTGTTTATCATTAGAGCGAGTATGAAGCCTCTTGAAAACTAGGATGATCAAATATACATATAGAAAGTGGAGTCGCCGTGATGTTTATCATAAGATTGAAACAATGGAGTTGCCAAGGTGTTTACAAATGAATTCAGATAGTGAAGTCATCAAGGTGAGGGATCTTCAACCAACACATCCCTTTCTCACCTCATAGATGGAATGCAAAGATTTTTCGTACATAGTGGAAGGCAAAATCTAGTTTGAACCGCTGCAACGATGCCAAAAATATGTTGGGACATTTTGTAGCACCTGGAGCATGAGTGCCTCAACAAATATGACAACTTCCTAGAGATAGCCTTAGGTTGACGGAAGAGACCAGTGCATACAACATCTTAAAGAGGAGTGCTTTCAGAAATTATGTGTAGGGATTTCTACTACACTCCAATTTTCATATAGTTGGAAAATTTAATGAGAGGGGGTTGGTTCAACAGTCGTTCATCAAGGTAAACTCAATCAAATACATGGGTCTAAATGCACATGCGTTAAATTGGGTTGATCTCAAAGAGAAATGTTTGTTATGGTGACCCACAGACAACAACAAGCAACTTGAATATTATCATTGTAATAAAGTGAAGAGGAGGAAATAAATGAAGGAATTCTATGCATAGGGTTGGGAACAACACATAATCCTAAGCAACAATATTTTGATAGAAGGATGGAAGTCTGAAGAGATGGAATGACAGGAATTGTGGAGCATGAATTCAACTAAATTCTATATAATTCAAGGATATTAGTTAGATTTCGGACCTATAAAAGAAGGACCCTATTATTCAAATATGATAGAGAGAGTGATATGACAATGAGAATCATATTCTTGTCCATTATGCATTATGATTTTATAATCATAACACATTGTGCTTCAATGATATAAGGGTGTCTCTAGACACAACCTATTATATTGAAACATTATGTTCTCTTTTCTTTAATATTTCATTATATTCTTTTTTATATTCTCTATTTCTTTGGTTTCGAGTATGAGAGCATACCCCAATATCTATGCCCAAAATGAAAATCACTAGAGGAAGTAATTAATTAGGGATCTTTTACATGAAAGATGTCCTCCTTGTGATGTGTTGGGAATGCAATGTTGGTTCTTAGAGCTACTATCATCAAGGAAATTTGTGAGTTAGAATTGTCTTTCCTTGGACCCCATTCATGTCGAACTCAGAGTCTAATTTTTCTTATTTTTCCTTATTGGTATATACTAGTGGGTAAAATGCCACAGTTAACTACATATAGTTCTGTGGAAACTAATTGGTCTTAGTAGGCTTGTGGCCCATCCTCTTTTCCGAAGATAAATTCTTAATATGCTTAATGAAAATTTAGTACTTAACATTAACAAGTGAATTTTTTTTTTTTTTAAATATGTTTAAAGGCCAATTTGTTTATAAAATATTCATTGAAATCTATGTGATTGTTATTTTGTATGCTTGTGACTAGTATCTATTGGTATATACTAGCTATGAATTCTAAAATTGAAGGAAATTTTACCCTTATGATTTTTGGTTCAAGATTAGGGAACAATTGTCTCTAAAATTGAAATTGAAAGTTTGTATGAGTTACTATTATTTGGATATATAATCGATTTATTGAAGAAAATAATACATGACTAACTTTTCCCATATGTTTGTAAATTTAAAAAAGGGATTGTGACTATCCATTTTGTTCCCTTTGATAAGCATTGTTTCTTAACATGATAATACTAGGTAACAAAAATTTGTTGTGGTTTTCACTTTAATTCAGTAATATTTATCTCCATGGAGCTACCAACTATCAGTCATCTTATTTTTTTACTTGATTTTGTGTTGAAATTCATGATGTAGAAAAGTGAATTTTGAGTTGCATGGGAGTGATGTAACATCTTATACACATATATATGAAAAATAATTTGGAAAATTAATACTCAATTTCTTAGCCAGTAAATTCATTTCGGTGTAGTCAATGTTAGTGGAAGATTAGGTACCATATAGTATAGTATTGTAATTATTGAAATGTATTTTAGGGATACATATCACTATCTTAATTATATAAAGAAATATACGTTTTGTCGATGTAACATTATATGAAGCATATCATTTTCCTCATTATGGTGGTTGTTTTATTTCTCTTCATACTGACATCATGGAAAACCTTCATTAGATGAGATGGTGGTATATTGGTCATCCCACTGGTAAAGATATCGTTTAGTATTACCTATGAGTTGTCTAATTTATTTTAGTAGTGGCTTAGTGAAAATTTTTGGTTACCATTTTTCTCCAAATGATATTGATATAGGTGATTTGTTTCTATTCACGACTTATCACAACTCATGTCCTTATCGTATGTTGACTAAATTCCATAATATGTTAAGCATAGTTCATTTACATGAACTCAATACAGGAGAATAGTATGCCAAGGTATGAGGCCTATACTATGTCAAAAATGCTAGTATTTCCCTTTCCACTCTTATATCCTATTACCATGCCCCTTTTATCCATTCACTGTGTCACTATCATTAAAAATCATGAGGTCTGATATTGTTCATTATAGTGATATTCATTCTTTTTAGTGAGTTAATTGAGCTAAAGATATAATTTTTATAACAAGGGTGGTGAACCTTGTAACCATAGTAAAAATATAGTAATCAAAATCATTAATTTCCAAATGTACACAAACATACCTAGAAATCCATCAGTTGAGTTTTGTTCCCAAGTGAGTTGACATGGATCAATGTTAGTCAAAGAGATCTCAAGTTGGATAGAGGAAGTGCCATCTCATTTTCAATGGCCAATGTCAAAATAGAGACAATACACATAGCCATCATTCAAAAATTATAATTATTTTGCATTTTGGGATATGGCATAAGTGTTCTCATGCATTCCATGTCATAAATTTACCCGATGTAGGCTTATCCAAGTCAACAAGTCCCCAAGTTATGCCCCTCTATATTTTGAGACTATAATAGTTTATAAAAACTAAAAATAAGGGTTAGTTGTTGCTCAACATGTTCTCCTTTATTTTTATGTAATATTCATGTAATATATATTAAATAGGGTGAAAATTGAAGGTAAACCAATAGTTAGTGTATGTAAATGTCCCATGGCGATTGGACATGTTAGTTTATGAAACATACAAACTACTATGGAGTATTAAATCGACTTGATATGAAGATTGTATATCAGTGTGCATTTTCATGTGATGACAAGGGTTTATGGATAATTGTTAATGACTATAATTCAAAATTGTACTTCTTGATAAAAATGTTGTTTTCTAAGTAGATACTTATATTGTGAGTTTTATTTTCAATGTAGATTAATAGGTAGGGCCCAAACCTAGCTTGCATTGCAATTTCATTTTTATCTTTAGTGAGAATAATAGAATGGTATTGTGCTTTTATTTTATAGATTATGATATCTAAATACAAGTGTTTTCATTATTTGAATTATTGCATGTCTTTCACTACAAACTGTGGCATCCTTATAATGGTGAGGCATTGAGGTTGTAAAACAAAGGTGCTTCACAAAGAATTGTGAATCACTGTGCTAAGGACTATGGTCAATACCAGGTTAACTTAAACCCAATGGTCCAGTACACCCCTATACCATTTACTTTATGCCTAATTGAAATTTATATTTTTATGTCAAATTGTGAAATTCACCTATATAAGTTAGACATTGAGGTTGAAGAATAAGAGCACCTTTCAAAGCATCATTAATTGTAGACCGCTAGTTTCCCCTTGTGCCAAATGAAGGATTATGGTCAATACGATTCAAGTCTCCTTGTTAAAATATACCCAATGGTCCAAAAAAATGTGAGTTGCACTCTTTCAGTTTATAGTCTAATTGATTTTTATGGCAAATGATCATCTTAAAAGCATCAGATCATAGATATTATTTCTTAATTTGAGAATCATATATGTAGTAGTTTTGTACAAACAATATAGGATTTTTAAGTTTATGACCCAGTATTGACAAATGGAATGTAAAATAATTTTAGCGATTCATTTTTTTGATAGTACTCACACATTAGAAGAAATATATTATATCTCAATTTGATAATCCCTTAAGATCATTAGAGAAACATTAAAAAGCATACTTGATGTTGCATATGCCTTGTGTATAAACCTAAAAATAGTGCAAATTAGTCTTATAATACTATTAAGATGGTAGCAAAAAATGCTATAATGATACCACTAACATAATAAAAGTTGTTGAATGCTCTTATCCTTTGGAGAGAGAGCATTGATGCGGGTAGGGATTTTGGAGCGAGAGGATAAGGTTTGAAAAGGTAAAAATATTGATCAAAGGGAGGATAAGGATGAGAATACCATATCAAATCAAGCCACATATGTCTAGATTCATCACTTCCAAATCTCCAAATCAACTAAATAAACATCGATGATGAAGAAAAAAGGAGAAAGAAAAAGTGAAACCAGTGTTATGTCATTCGAGTGACTAGAGTAATCTAACCTGAGATAGGCCTACCTACAATGAACCTAATTACAAGTATGGGTTAAAGAAAGAGCCACCAATTGAAGAGCCTAAAGGTATTGAATCAGTTGTAATTAATGTTGTATAAAGAAATACCAATACTTTTACTCATGTAATATTTTCCTTACTGTATGTAAATCAATCTTCCTTTAATTATATTTGAAGATGATTTGGCTTCTAGTACTCACGTTTTCATAGGAAAGTAAATTTTGAATACATTTTATTTCTGTGTTTGAATTTAATAGGTGCTAGGAGGTAAGGAAAAAAATATTGGAGAACAATGCCAATCAACATAAGCCACGACTAGCCTTCAGCAATAAGGTGTGTCCCTACTCAACTCATTCCATTTTACAAGTGCATGTGTCCATGTCATTAATGGTAAGTAAGTGGATATATTATTGTTTTTCACAAATTAGTGGGTAAATCTATGGGAAAGACTCTTTGGAAATATAGGGATGATGCACAAGAACAATGAAGCCACAATGATTCACATTAGAGAGTGAAACCGTTAAAATTAGAAAGAAAGAAAGGTAGTGTACGACATTTACTGCAATAGGGGTTTGAATGGTTATCTATTTGACCTCCTTTCTTATATGATCAATGTAAAGAGATAGACATATAACATATGATGTATTAAAAATGATAAACAACATACATTAAAAAGACCATAGTAATCTATCTATAATTAATTATATGCATTCTTTTATTTTTTTTCTATTACTCACATTTTTAATTTCAACAAATTTTTAAAGTAACTCTTGAATTACATGATTGATAACTTTATTAATAAAAGTATTTAGATTACACAAACTATTCATTAAATTTCAAATTATTAATTTCATGTCAAACAAATACACATATTAGTGATTATAAAAAATTTTAATGCAACTACTTAGGACTAAAATCCACTTTACATCCATTAAGTTACACTCAAACTAATATTAAAAAATATCCAGTTAAATAACATAAAATAATAAATAATAAATTTTAAAGTAAAATTAACAATTACACATAAAAAAAATTACTCACCGTAAAAGGAAGAAAACGAGTCAGTAATAAACTAAATAGCTTTGTAAGAAGTAAAACTTCAACACTGATCGTTTACCCAAAAATAAGGCAAACTAATATAGAGTACGTTTAGCGAAGTGAATTCAAGGTGAAGTTATTCTCTAACAATAGTAGAATACTTTAAAGTAATATTGACCATTCGTATCCGAAAAAGGAAAATCCATTGTACGCCAAGTAAATGCCGTTGTCTACCGAGTAGATAATTTCGGTGGGATTCGCAACATTTTTTTTGGGAATTTGGTTAAAAATGTCGAGAATTTCTTTTGTTGTGTTTTTGAATTGTCTTGGGTGGTGGAGATAGATTCAAAATTACACATCTTCAGAGCATTTAAAATGATGAAATTTGATTAATATAAATTAGATTTAAAAAAAAAAAATCCCGTGACCTTGTTAGACTATAACATTCTTTTCAATGAAAATAAAACCCACTCCAAAACAAGTTAATTAATTTCCATGCATACCCAATCATAACCCCTAACCGGATTAAAAACACTCACATAGAACTCAAATGGATCAGCCTCTTGCTTTGCCTACGAAACTTATATGGTAAGCTGGAAGGACAGCTGTCTCGTTAGCGTTTAGATTTTTGGATTTACCTCATTGTGGTTTACTGATATCCAGGTGCTAGGTTGAATGATGAATTTCTGATATACGAACTTAAGGAAATAATTTTCTTTAAAAAATAACTATATCAATAATATATACTCAATCATAAGTTTTTGATGTATGAATTATGAATCTAAAAATCATAAGTTTTTGGTATATGAATCTAAAGTTTTTGATATATTTTCTAAAAACTTATTCAGAGACCATAGCTCAGATATACTGAATTATGAGTTTCTGATATATGAGCAGAAAAGATAACCGATTACATACTCGTATTTGTTCTTAGTCGTTTAAATTTAAATGCAAATTTCAATTTCTGGACGATTCTACAGATTCGATCGAACACAGTTCAGAGTATAAACATTCAGTTTGCGTGTAGAAATATAAATATACAAGGATATATATATACATATATATATGAGATGGTACATCTTTCATATACGTTCCTGGAATAATCATTTATGCATCTTCTACTGCTCTATTTCACATAAAGATCCCTCTATTCTTATAGTTACAAATGAAATATTGCTAAACTACACTGGGCAACACTAAACTACACTAGGCAACGCTATACGGATTGGGTGTCTGACTAACACAAGTGATCCGCATACCAATAACTTATATTTAAGTAGCTCTTTCCAGGTAGTCATGGTATTGAATCTCAGACAACGTCCTCCGCAATTCCCAACCCTTGTGGACCTCGTTGATGAAAGCATCTGCAGCCTGGTTAATATCTTCATGCGAAGTACCCTTTGCTTCTTTCTTATCAGATGATATTGCCGCCGAAGCCAAGGAAAGGGAGCCAGAAACGGTTTGAAGCGGCCCATGTCCCAGTGGATTCACTCTGGACTTCGATTGCTTCGACCGTCCATTCTGATCTTCTGATGTGCCTCCGCACTTTAATAACCATTTTCCGCACATCTTGCAACACTCTAAAATTTCTAGTATAATTTACTGATGATAACAAACAATTTACAAAATAAAATCCACAAAAAGAGAGTAGAGAGATAAAGGAAGATCTCTGTCACAAATTGAAAACGAAGAGAAAACTAAGACAAGGAAAATGGACGATTCACCTCAATTAATAAACTGTCCCTCCTTATCCTAATATATAAGATCGTGGCACTCGTACTTTCTAAGAACCCTTCACATATTCGTCCGGAAGGGATATTATTTTGGTTTAAAGGTGATTCGCCACGTTTTGATTTATTGACGAATCACTAATCATTTTTCTTTGCTTCCATTCAAAGAAACAAAAACATTAGAGGACTGGATTAAACTTTATCTACAAGCAGAATAAAATAGAGTTATCCATGCCGAGTTTATTCGTCTTATATACGGCCAAAGAAGATGGGTGATTGGGCATTGGAATTTTTCAAAATCTAATGCTTTATATGGGAATATTTCAAAATATAACGGTTAGTTAGTTTTTGAACTCGTTCTGTGTAAATCAGATTTTTGAAATATGTTCAAAATCACAATCAACTAAGTTCATGCATATCACGACCTCACATAATAATCAATATAGATTTACAAATAACTAAATGTTACATAACTTTAAGAATCTTCCGCCTACATAAGAAATGCCTTTCCTCTCAAACTGAACACCGAGAAGTCCATGTGAAGTTCCTTATTCATTCGTACACGCTTAAATTGATTTGCCAAAGTAGATATGCCATTAACTTGCATATCATTCAAATATATAGGATTTTTCTCTTGCATGAGTCTATTTCTAATCCTCAATTTACATTCCTTTTCTTCGTGTCTTTTTTCCAAGCGTATTTCTACATCACAAATTATTATTCTAAAATTCGTTTTATGCGTAAGATACATGAGCATATTTATTCTAAAAATCATTTTATGTCAAAACGGATTTGGTCTATTTCAAAATTGGGATTGAGATACATGAGCATATTTATTAATTTACATTCCTTTTCTTTGTGTCTTTTTTCCAAGCGTATTTCTACATCATAAATTATTATTCTAAAATTCGTTTTATGCGTAAGATACATGAGCATATTTATTCTAAAAATCATTTTATGTCAAAAGGGATTTGCTCTATTTCAAAATTTGGATAGAGAGACATGAGCATATTTATTTTTAATAATTAGGGTTTGATTTTAAAATTTTAATATATTGTAAAAGAGTAGTGAAATTAATTACTTGTAAGAACAAGATTAATAGTTTATATTTTAGTGAAATTTGTGGTATTTTAACATTTTATATTTCTCTTTGTGTAATCAGGCATTTTCAATTAATTATTTGTTAGTTTAGTGGGTTTGGTTTCAGAATTTTAATATATTGTAAAAGAGTAGTTGTGAAATTAATCATTTATACGGACAAGATTAAAATTTTATATTTTAAGAAAATTCGCGGTATCTTAGTATTTTATATTTTAAATTATAAAAATCTCTTTGTGGTATCCGGAATTTTCAATTAGTTATTTGTTATATTGGACTTTTTGGATTTAGGTTTAATACGATAATTTTGGTAGTTTAAGTTATATAAACAACAAAGTTTCCTTTTCCTATATGCTTTTCATTGTTTTGATTTATCAAAGTTATTTTTCGATAATACACATATATTGCCGAGAAAACAACACACGATTATGAAGATTCGCATGTTATAAAAAAAATATATATGTTTATGTTCATTATGATTTAAAATATGTAAGATTTGGCATCCTTATTCATTAAAAAAAATTAGCATATTTCACTTGTATAATTTAAATCTATTAACTAAAAAGGAATTGTTTGATTATTTCAAGGAAAATAATTACCAATAACAAATGAAGTTAATAATTCGACATCAACTAAATGATTAATTAAATGGTGTAAGTTTGTTTTCATATAAACAAAAATTAAATACAAAAAAGGAATTGTTTGATTATTTCAAGGAAAATAATTACCTAAAACAAATGATGTTAATAATTCGACATCAACTAAATGATTAATTAAATGGTGTAAGTTTGTTTTCATATAAACAAAAATTAAATACAAAAAATCACATGAATTCCAAACAAAAAAATAATAAATTTGAATTTTGAAGGAAAATCTTGTATGATTAGAACAATCTTATAAACTGTGATAATAGGAATGAAACTAAAGAAAATGAGTCAATGAACTCTAAACAAGAAGTTTTAAGATAGAAGCTGGTGGAGTAGACAAGTTACAGGAATCTAACTTTTCCAACTAGGAAAGCCTAAATGGTTAGAATTAAAGAAAGTTTGTCACATAATTCCCATTTCAATAGCATTTTTTTGGATTTATTGCATCAATTTAAAAAAAAAAAAGTCGCATGAAGTGAAAAGTTCTAGTTGATTAAGTCAAAATCTTGAGGAGAAAAATAGCGCACTGATGTGAACGATATCTATGACAAAGTAGACGAAGTGGTTAAGAGTATGCCAAGAAATAAGGAACCTGGTCTAGATGTATTAAACATAGATTTTTACCAGGAATTCTGGAATTGCCTTCCCAAAGATGCTTATGAAGTGGTCGAAGAATCAATACAGGTGTTGGACATCCTCCTTGCCCTAAATGTAACGTTTATTTCTTTAATACCAAAACCAGGGAAGCTTGTAAGTCCGGACAACTACAAACCAATCACACTATAATTTATAAGATTATAACTTTTGTGATTGTGAATAGATTGAAAACTTTGATTAATACTTTGATTCCCCCGAACAAGCGAGATTTGTAGCGGGAAGGCATATTGCAAATGGAATCATAGTAGTTCAAAAAATCATACACTCACTCAAATAGACCAAACATCTAATTATGTTTGTTAAATTGCACTTTTCTAAAGCTTATGACATAATTAGTTGGTCTTTTCTATTTAAAGTCTTACGAGTGTTTGGTTTTGCTGAGCACCGGCTAGAATGGGTCAGTTCCCTCATCTCCACATCCATTTTCTCAATATTAGTCACCCTTTCAGACCATTCACCCATATAGATGTATTAGACAAGGTTACCCATTGTCTCCTTCTCTTTATTTTGGCAATGGAAGTTCTCGGAAGAATGTTTCCAGAAGTTGAAGAGTCGAATTACAGATATGACCTGTGCCTATATGGGAAGGATTTTTCAATTACATTCCTATTGTTCGTGGATGATGTTATACTGTTTGCACCCTATCAGGCGAGAGGTTGCGAGGATGGAGGAAATACTTAACACTTTTATGCTCACCTCTAGAATAGTGGTGAATAAAGAGGAAACACAAATGTTCTTTTTCAACTACCCAACACATATACAAGAAAGGCTTTCTAACACCTTGAGCTATATTGGGCATGCTACCAACAAAATATTTGGGGATTCTACAAGTTGGGAACTACCAAAAGGCTTCTATATGGGAAGAGTTAGTGGATAAAACACATTGTTGAATGAATAATGGGGTTTTTTGAACGTTGAATTTTCCAAGCAGGCTTGTCTTAATGAATGTTGTTCTCCAAGTGCTCCCAAATTATCAATTATCACTTATTCCCATCCCAAGCAATGTTTGCCAATCTCTCAGAGTGCTTTGGTCATATTTCGTATTGAAGGGATGGGTTACATCGAATAAATGGGCCTTGATAGGTTGGAACATACTAATACTACCAATGTCACACAAAGGTTTGGGACCAAGGGATCCCCATTTTTTTAGTAAAGCTTATGCAATGAAGCTGTGGTGGTCATTGCTGGAGGGTGGTTCCCATGTTTGGAAGAAGGTGTGGAATAGGAAATATATGTCAACCAATTCTTGGGTGGAAAGAATGCATATGGATGTTCCAATCAAAGGCGCATTTGGAATTGGGCCTATGAGGCAAGAGTAAAAGTCAAACATCTCGTGTTTGTGGAAATATGTGATGGTAAATCAACCTCTTTCTTGGAAGAGTCATGGAAATAAAGCCCTCCTCTAGCTGATAATAACAATCTCTACTAGATAAAAGAATGGACTCAACCTTCAAGTCACTATAAAGTAGTTGACTATTGGAGTATGAATTGTTCTTCCCATGGGTGGAACATTCTCTTTAAAGGAAGCATACTTAAATTTTTTGTAAAACAATTACGAGAAAATTCAATTATGGAAAGATGTATGGGACTCAAGAGGTTGGCAAAAAGTGTCAACTCTTATGTGGTTTATAGCATGGGGCCATGCGCTAATAAGGGATCAACTACAAAGCAAGGGATTTACAGGTCCCTTTAGGTGCTCTTTTTGTTTATAGGAGAAATAGAATGCTACCTACATACTCATATCTTATGTCCATTCACAGGAAATCTAGCACTTTTCCTATGATTTATTTAATCAAAAATGACTTAAGGTGGTGGATGTTAAAACTTGGTTATCAAGTTGGCTTAGTAATAAATTCAAGCATCCATGGGTATTGTGAGAATGATGTCTATGTATGGCCTTCTCTTTTTGGAATTTATGGATGGAAAGGAATATGAGGGTGTTTGAAGGTAGAAGTCGACTTCATATATGTTACAAGAACAAATAATATCAAATGTACAAGAAAACTTGGCAATAAATCCAGCAAACGAAAATCCATTTAGTTGTCCATTCTACTCTTCTGATGTGCATCCACACTTGAATAACAATTTTCCACACATCTCGCAACACTCTAAAATATCTAGTACAATTTACTCATGATAGCAAATAAATTACTGAAGAAAATCCACAGAAAGAGAGCAATGAGATAAATGAAGATCTTCATCACAAATTCAAAATGAAGAGAACAATAAGACAAGGAAAATGGAGGATTCACCTCAATGAAAAAATTAAAATTTAAAATTTGTAAAATTTGACATCATTATCTATTAAAAAAAGGGTACACCTTTTATTTGTATAGACTAAAATCAATAAGCTAAATGAAAATGTTTGATTATTTTAAGAAAAATAAGTACCTATAACTAATGAAATTAGTAATTAGGCGACTAAATAGTTAATTAAATGGTATAAAATCATGATCATAGAAACAAAAAATAAGTAAAAAGATTCACATAACTTTTAAACAAGAAATTAATAAATTTGGAAATTTGAAACATATTTTCGAATGACTTGAATAGTCACAGATTGTGATTATATGAATGAAACTAAAAACAGTGAATTAGTGGAACTCTAAATTAGAAGCTCTAAATTAGATGCCCACAGAGTAGATAGGTTATAGGAATCCAACATCATAAATTTTGAGAACTCATCTAGTCAAGAGATGAGGTCACATAATTACCACTTCTATAACATTTCTTGGGATTTAGTGCATCATGTTTCATGAAAAAGAGAGTCACATTAACTAAAAAGTTTTAGTTGATTAAGTCAAAATCCAAGGAAAATGATAATTTTGAGGAATGTTAATGACACGGATTTCATCACATTGTATAGATTTCAATGTTTATAAAATTGTTAATTTTCTATTATGTTGTTTTTCCCATTCTTCTTAATAAAATGTGTTCATTTTAGTGGTTTTACATAGATAAATTGGTTGATTTCATATCTTTTATGGTGGAGGAAGGTTGCACTAAAATGTTTCTCCGTATTTTAAAAGTAATTGATTAAATAAATTTCTAAGAAAATCATTACAGTTGGTAGAATAATATATAGTTTAGTAGGTACTATTTAATTAATTAAATGTCTAATGTCATTGTCACATTAAAAGAATTGAAGGAAATGGCTCACCTGAGTTCTAAATCACAATAGAAGTAGCATCATACAATAGAGGTAGCATCATGACAAAAAGATGACATTATTCCAACATATCCAATAGAAGAGGCCTAGATAGGGTAAATACAACCGAGGAGCTAATATATAAAGTCTTACTTCACAAACTTCTACTTACCACAAGAACCTACTAATTTGTAGGAAAGGGCCACATTATCTATAGTTGTAGTCTCCTAGAATATAAAGTACATCCATAAGTGCTAAAGTTCTCATTGATTGATATTTCCTCATCCCATATAATAGGTTTTAGGTAGGCCACCTTCTATTAGTTTCGGAAGTGGGGTTCTTCATGAGCCTTCATGATTGTTATTGCTCAATATGGCACTCCCTTAAGACACTTAGAAAAATATTTGAAAGTAAGCATCAGTGCATCTACCCCATTGATCTACTCAAATTAGCCATCAAACACTCCAAGGGAAATGGAAAGAAATGTTTTGACACACCTAATGGTCTAACAAAAGATGTTGACCACTCCAACCCTTTAGACAAATAACACTGATGTGGATTGTGTTTATGGAGTGAGTAAATAAGGTTTGAAGAGGTTAAAATAATGTATATTTTTTCTGTAGATTCAACAAATTATGTGATATGCTAAAACAAAAGACAAGAATCTACTCTACTCTTTAGCTTAAAATTGAATTGATCAATGGTAAAAATAAGCAGAAAAGCAAGAATTTCAATCGCACATAACATAATATTTATCTAGGAAAGGAAGTTCTAAGAAGCCCAACTATCTATATTTCATTAACTAGAAGATCTGAGAAGAAAATACAATTCTTTTTCGTCTTGAAAAATTCCAACACTATTAAAATCTATCTCTTTGCTTCCTAGGCTGAATTTGGCCAACACTTAGCCCATTTACTAGCCTTCGAAGCCCCTACTTCCTTGCACTTCTTCATCAAATAATTTGGATGAATAAAATATGCTTTGATCAACCTTGAGGTCAACCTGCACTAGTATTTTCTTTCCTCTACCTCATTAATTTCCTTTGGCCAATACTTAGCGAAATTTCCAAACCTCCAAGCTTATTATTCCTTGCTACATTCCTGAGATAATTAGCCCATATTTATTGGGAAATTCCCCACTCATAACTGCACAATCCATCATAGGACTTCTAATGATTGCATGCACCATCTGTACAACTTACAAAATTATACAACTCATAGTAAACTGTCCCTAAAATCTAATCTCAACCAAATCTTCCTCTAAAGGAACATGCATGAGTTATTTATAAGTGATTTTTCAGTTAACTATTGTAGTACTAGTGATTCACTGGTGCACTAATCCACTACTCGACCTTTACTAGTTCCTTCAAAAATTAGAACTAGTTTAACTATCTATAACTTAGTTAGACTAAGTTATCTAATTACAACTCAAAAGAGCTCAATCTGGGCCCCTAAAATTTATGGATCACTCTATATGACTCTAGATAGGCTTCCAACTCAAATTTCCCAACTCAATTAAGGCAAATTAACTTAGTTAACTACTACAAGTTGCTATGGGAATAGAATTACAATTTAATTCAAGGATAAATTAAATTGTAATTTATAGATGATATTTTCAACATTTCTTGTTGCGAATTTCAACACTCCCTCTCAACAAGAAAGTAATTCAACTCTATCCTAGTCCATTACCTTTGGAATGTTCTGCATGCAACACTTCTCTCTAGTGTTTTTGCTATTGTAACTTCTGAAATTGAAAAATAAAACATCCAACCTAAATCAGTATGATGCATTGGTCACCAAAGTCTCTGACTGCTACTAGCTTTGCCTCTGTCGAATAAAAATTTTGCACTTCTATTAACTATGCCTCTGTGCCATTTTCATTATTATCAACTCTGCTCTATGGTCTCCAGTATCTTACTGTTGCTAGCATCTGCCTCTATCACTGCCATCTGACTGCATCAACCACCATTGATCCATCTTGCTACTATGTATTATGCGATCCCGTAGCAAGGTAATGATCCATGAGACAAAACCTCTCAATGGACCCTGCCCAAATTTCTGCACTCTTGGGACTAATACTTCACTTCACCCCACCTCTCACTTGGAGGTATGTCTGCATGTGTTGCCTTTGACCACATGGCTCGAAATTTCCCCTTCATGGAGGTATTTTATTGAGTTGATGTCTCCAATCGGTCTCCTCTCTTTTTCTCCAATTGTGGCTACTCGACAACATTCTAAGGTTGCTTCATCTCTGATTGAGTGGATCTCTCCACTCGGTCTCCTCTTTGCTTCTCTAATTGTAGTTGCTCCTCTACTTTGTGAGACTTCTTCTAAAGCTTCTTCTAGGGCTACACGTCGATAGGTAATTCATTCTCCCTCTCAACCACCAAGTCTCTAACCTTTGCCTTGCTCCTTAAGGCTTTGCAATCATCTTCAACCTCAAAAGGATATAGACTGTTGACTCGCACACCATTCTATTGCAAAGATACCGTGTTGATGTATCTAAGGAAAACCTTTCCCTTACTAAAATTCACATCATTGCCATGGTCTTGCAATACTGTGACAGAAATAATATTCTTCTTTAGTCCTGGAACATACATCACATCTTTGATTCTGAGAGGGTAACCAACCTCTCTCTGAAAGGAAACTGTACCGATCCTGGTAGCACTATATTTCTCGTCATCTCCAAACTCTATGAACTAATTAAGGTATTTCTCCTCAAAGTCACTGAAGATATCTCTTTTCCCTATTGTATGGAATGTGACATCATTGTTGAGATACCACACACTTCCCATCACATTGTTGTCCATGCATGTAATAAGATTGAAATCAAGTTCGAATTGTGAAGTTAGAGATTCACATGTTGCCACTACTGTTGACTCCTTCTTGCTTGCTTTCCTTTTTCCACCCACCTCACCTTGGTACTTCTTTCCATTGGATGTATTTTCTTTGCTCACTAATGCAAAGACATATTCCACTTCTTTGGAAGAGGTCTCATCTCTGGTGTTCCACTGAAACTCTTCTTGTACCAAGTCGGACCACAATCGCTCCCAGTCTGGTAGCTTTGCCCTCTTATTGAAAAATTCTTGGTAACTCTTCCAGCTCTTGGGAAGTCCTAGAAGAGCTAGGTTCACCATATCGTCTTTGGAAACAGTAGTCCAGACAGTTCCAAGCTCATCTTGACAATGGGTGAACTTGGTCAAGTAATTCGGAATTTAGTCGCCCTTCCCTACCTTGATCTTTCTGAGTTTTTCCTTCATTGGCAACTTATTATGGTTACTACTATTTTGAAATAGGTACGTAAATTACTTCCACATTGAGTACAAAGTGTCCTTACCATGGAGACTCAAGATAATGTGATCTCGAACTCCTTCCAGGATAATCCTTCTCACTTTTGTGACACACTTTCTCCATTCAACCAAATCTTTAGCATCAAATGTTGGAGGCTTAGGAATGTCATGACCTATGAATTCCTTGAGGCCACTGTCTTCCATACCTACTTCCATTCTGTCCTTCCAAGCTATGTAATTGAAGCTTCCCTCCAGGGCATACTCAAGTCGCAAACTGTAGAATGACATATCATTGATTCTGAAGTATGAAATTGCAATTTTATTTTCACCTGCGTAACAAGCTCGGATTATCCTCTTCTTTATTTTCTTCAACTCTGATACCATGTATATTTTAACTGTATATTCAACAAGTTATGTGATATGCTAAAACAAAAGACAAGAATATACTCTACTCTTTAGCGGAAACCAAAATTGATCGATGAAATTAATAACCAGAAAAGAATGAATTTAAATCACACATAACACAATATTTTCCTAGGAAAATAAATTGCTAAAAAACCTAACTATCTATATTGCATTAACGAACATATCTGAGAAGAAAATACAATTCTTTTTTGTCTTGAAAAAATCCTTCACTCGTACAATCTATCTCTTTGTTTCTTAGGCTAACTTTGGCCAACGCTTAGCCAATTTACTAGCCCTCCAACCCACTACTTCCTTGTGGTTCTTAGTCAAATAATCTGGATGAATAAAACATGCTCTGATCAACCTTGAGCTCAACCTGCACTAGTATTTTCTATCCTCTACCTCACCGACTTCCTTTGTCCAATACTTAGCCCAATTTCCAAGCCTCCAAGCTTCTAATTCCTTGATACATTCCTTAGAGAATTAACCCATATTTATTGGGAAATTCCACACTCATAACCACATAATCCATCATAGGCCTTCTACTGATTGGATGCACCACCTATAAAACTCGGAAAATTGTACAACTAATAGTACACTGTCCCTGAACTCTAATCTCATCTGGGTCTTGTTATGAAATTACATGCATGAGTTGTTTATGAGTGAATATTTAGTTAACTAATGTGGTACTAGTGGTGCATTGGTGCACTAATCCACTACTACACCTCTACTAGTTCCTTCAATAGTTAGAACTAGTTTAATTGACTATAACTCAGTTTGACTAAGTTATCTAATTACAACTCAAAAGAACTCAACATGAGCCCCTAGAATTTAGGGATCACTCTACATGACTTTAAATGGACTTCCAAATCGATTTCCCAAATAAATTAAATCAATGTAACTTAGTTAACCGCTACAAGTTTCTATGATAATAGAATTACAGCTTAATTCATGATTTAATTCAAGAACAAATTAAATTGGAATTTCTAAATTTTATTTTAAACATTTCTTGTTGAAAATTTCAACAAAATAATACCAAAAGGATGATAAGGGTGACAATACCATGTCAAATTAAGTTAAATATATCAATTTTTAACCCCTCTACCTCCCCAACTCAAGTGTAAAATAAGCATCCACCATGAGAGAAATGGAGGGAGATAAAGCTTATGTAAGTTGATTTTGTCGAAGTGACTAGAAGACTCCAACTTGAGATAAAAATACCTATAGTGAGCTTGATTACAAGTGTAGGTTAGAGGAGGCTTCTTTGATTGAAGATCCTAGGGGTATTATATCTTCTAGAAGTAATGTTGTCTAATGAAATGTCTATGTTTTCCCTCATGTCATTTTTGTCTTACTACATGTAAACGAAAGTTCCTTTGTTTCTATATGAATATGTTTCTAGTTATAGTAATAACATTTACATAGGAAAGTAGAGTTTGGGTACCTTGTGGCCTATGGTTTTAGATAACAAGTATTGGGAGCTAAAGGAAAGACTATTGGAGAACAACACTAGTCAACATAAGCTAGGACCAACCTTTAATGATAAGGCGTGTCCCTACTCTCATCTATTTCCATACTGCAAGTGAATTAGATAGGTCACTATGGGAAGGTAAGGTGGATAATATGTTATCTATACTACGTTAGAAAGCATTTCTAAAAGACTCTCTAAAAATAGAGTGATGATCTAGTAAAAAATTGTTGACTCTACGAGGGAAAAAATAAAACCAATTCTCTCTTTGTGAAAATGAAAAATACCATTGTGTGCATAATTTGACCAAAGGAGAATAACCTAGTGTAGAAAAACCCTCCTCAACATATTTTACAGATTAGTGTTTAGGAGAATCATGGTACAAAATGAGACTCTACCACCACCATGTAAGAGATCTACTCGACCTATTTCATTTTGGTCCTTTCTTGTTGAGTGCACTTGAAAATTAAGTTGAAGTGAGACTTTGTTTCAACTCAACCTTGATAATGCTCATAGGAGGGTCTATAAGATCATTGGGGGATCTTCAAATATTCAACTCTTTAGTTTGTATAATTCACTTTTTCGTTGGTTGATTTTTTGTCATTCTTACTTTTTATTATTTCTTAGTAGGATTTAGGTTCCTTGTAGTTATTGGATAAAGGATGTTTTTAGTTAACAATTTAAGATATAGGCCAAAATCAATCAACAAATCTCCATTTAGAATTAAAAAATAATTGTAGCCATATCAAACTCTTTGTTGTAGTGTTCTTAGAGTGTTGTAATGCTCTTTATAGTCATAGATAGACCCTTGAGGTGCCTATTATTCATTTTGCAGAGAATCTACTTTGTTCCTTCTCTGATTTTTTGAAAACTATGGTTATGAAGTATGGATAAGGTCTAGGTTCAACTAACGATATCTAGTGCACAATGTCCATGGCATAGACCCACTTGGAATTGTTGAATTTGCACACTTAGTAGTAGGTAGTTTTATGGTTTTGGGTGGTCTTTCTTTTGTTACTTATGTACTATTCCATTGCATGTTTTTCTTGAAATTTTAATTTGAATAGTTATAGAGTGAAATCAGAGGATATTTAGGATCATACTTGCATTGAACTAAAAAGTTGTCCTCCGTAGTGTAATTTAGTTTTCATCCAATGAAAAATCTACATTGTGCAAACTTTTTCACATCTTTTTTCGGAAACAGTAAAACTACAAACATCATATTTTCCACTCCATTACCTTGAAACTAATGACAACCATTAAAATAAAATAATAACTAAAATTAATTGCAATTTTTTCTTTGAGAGCACACCCACATTAGCTTACAATATTAGAGACTTAGAATAAACAAATTTTGCACTAAAATATGAGATAGGGTGTGGAAATACATTTGATTGCAAGTGATTTTAGGGAAATACCATCTAAAATAGGGATTTAGAACAAGGTCACATTGGGATCTATCGAGTGATATCCCCATTTCATTAAATTCTCATGGTTTTTTTTATCCATGTACAAAGGTTTCTTTTGGGAGGTTACAAGCTCAGTACTATACCCCACATATGTGGATCTAAGCCATGACTATTTCATACAGTTGTTTGGTTGTAGGTGGCAACCTTAACACTGACCCATCCTTTAGAGAACACATATGCATGATTCTAGCTAGTATGTGCTTTTAATATATGAGAAAGACATTGGTCAATACTCACTCGAATCCCTAGGGAAGTTGTCAATAATAAAGGGAACGTCTATTAAGCATTGTGCTATTAAGTAGCATATCATTGTAACTATCTCTCATACATTTACAATGACTTGGCTCCTTTTTAAACAATATCCAATGAAGGGAAGAGCCATTTAGCCACCTATTTTCTTGTCATTCTTCTTATATTTGTTAGAAGTGTGTTGTTTGCTTTAAATATATTTCGTCATAAGTGTTACTACATTTTTAATATAAAACTTTACTTTACATAGTGGGTGAGTTTATTCCATGACATTCTTTTATAGAATAGGGCATTCCTTCTAAAGTGGAGGGCCCACATCAACATAAATGTAGGATTGATTATACATTGAGCTAGACTTATACTATCCTATCTCTGGTGGAAATATTACTGTTTCTCTAAAAGCTGAGAAAATAGTGAAATAATTAGTTGGAAATATCCCACTACCTCACTCTCATCCTTGATGCAACTTCATAGGCCCATATTTTCCAATGAGAGTGTATATTCCGCCTGATATTTTGGTTCAATAATATTTACCCAGAATCCATTATGGTGGGCTTAAACCAAATGGAAAATCCCGTCATGTTAACTCGTAGTGTTATTAGAGGTACCCCTAAGGAAAATTCCATGCTATAGTTTAGTACCATATATGGCATCCCCACCATATACACTCTCTGTCTCTCCTCTTACTGGTAAATAAACTATGTTCATTATTTCTAACATTTAGTACATCCATTATAGGTACATCGAAAACCTTGAATTGTTCTCTCCATTCACATTTTATGGAGCCTCTAAAGACACCAATTAGTAGTATACACACGTACAATGCCAAACTATAGAATATTATCTAGTAGTCTAGTTCTAAGGAAACATCCATTAGTTCCAATATTGGTCCCAATAGGTCCATGTCACCTTTCAATGAAGGACTTAAGTTCCTTGGAATTCCTAGGGGGCTAGGGGAAATATTCTTGGTAAGTATTTGTGCCAATACCTAGAAATATTGGGGACACGGGAAGTAAAGCTTTTGGGGGTTCACCTTTCCATGAAGAAATTAAGTTCCATGGAATGTCTAGGCGACTAGGGTAAATATTGCTAGTAATGAGATCTACCATTTGGGTGCTAGCTTTGTGGTAACCTTTTTAGTCCATGAGGTTTTCCTCTTGGCATATTGTTTGGTCTTAGAAGCTATAAACCTTTTGGTAGTTATTTTTCCACTTAGGATCCATACCTTGAGATAAATAACACTTATGCCACTCTCATGGGTGTTAGGGAATATCCATTTGGGAATCCACTTTACCAAGAAGCTATTGGATTTTACGAATTTAGATATGGGTGTATCACAAAATCGATTTTGGCCAGTGGGAGAACAATCTCCTTCCCAGAACTCATTCAAATCAACCTTCTTCGTATGCTTGCATTTCCTAATCTACCAAAGTTAATGAAAGACTCATCAATCATAAGCCTATGTGGCTACTTATCCCAATGAACATAGCCACTAATATTCCCAAATTTGACGAAAATCTAGAGAAGATCTTGTAACTCTGAGTACATCATCTGTTTGTGGTGTTCATATAACTCATTCATGGATGAAAACATTTGTTTGTTATTTTTCCAATCTAGTCTTAATAGCCATGCCTCCAAGTGGTACATTGATATTGAGAGCACCACATAAAATGATTTCTTGTCTTTGGCATAGGTATTTTCTAGTCATTATTAATTTCCTTTTAGATACAAATGGGAAATGACATCGTAATGAACTTTTGTTGAAATACTTCCACTCATATATTTGATTATATACACAAGTGGATGTCACAATAACTTATTTCGAATAATATTTCTAGATGAAATAGTGTAAGAGTGGTTCACTAAGTCTCTCTTTCCTAGTATAGTATAACTAAAGATTTAACTAATTTAGGATTCCAAATGAAATAAAAAGTCATCCTTCATGCCCAATAACATACCATGATCTATTGTCAATAGATCACCTTGTATGAAATTGTCACTAATTCTCCTTGGTCATTGAATGATCTTTCAAAAACCTAAGCTAAGAATTGAAGCTAATGGTTTTCTTGGTTTTATATCCTTTAGAAATACAGGATAACTTTCCATGCATATGGACTAATTGAATATCACTTCTACTGCATCAACTACTACACCTACCACCCAAATTCTGAGTTCTCCTATGCAAACCTCTAAGGTGAATTCAATGCAATCCACACCCTCAAAGAAACCTTAATAGCTTAGAGGTAGGAATAAGAACAAGAAATAAAAGAAATATTTGAATAATGAGTAGGGTCTAGCTCAAATCAAAGACAGTGTTGGTGGTGGAATCAAAGCAAAGATGAAAAATATTTATTATACTTGCAAAATTTGTGTGTAAGACCATCCAAGTCATTGCTCATAGGTAATTTTCCAACTAGAAAATTGCTCATCATACTATTGTCATAACTAATCTATTTTCATCCTATCTTTGTGATACCTTTAACTCGTTAGTAAAAGGGGTAGAAATAACACTTAATATAATGCCTCATCATCGACATATGATATTCTCCTGTTAGATCAAACCATGTGGCCATTTGAGAACATAATTATGGGAATATCCAGATTAGGACCTAATGGCACCTTCATAGCCCAACGACCCTCTTTATATTGAAAATCCATTATCTAGAAATGTATTTTAGACTATTAAGGGTATGCTTCAAAACTAGACATGTAGTCCCAATGTGACGGACGCTCACAATTACAATATTGTTGAGGATTTGGACCAAGCACTAAGTTCCATTTTAGCTTTTGAAGTGTTACAAAAAAACCTTGGAAAACATAGATAACTTTTGAATTTTTTGAGTGAGGTAAATCCCTTAGACTTTGACCTCGTAATTTTTAACCCAACATCAAGTCCTTTTTGTCTTTCCTATTAGATTTCCTTTCAGATAAGTGTGCATGTATTTAGGAATAATTTATGTATCATTGTCATGTATGAAGGAGAGTTAACTTGTATCATTTCATTGAAGAGTTGGCATGTCTTGGTTCAACTAGTTTGTCTCCATCTACATCTGCATTGAAATCGTTTGATGGGAACACCTTTCAACCACCAGGGGCAGTTCCTACCTTACCTATTAAGCAAGGAAAATGATCTTGGAGAAAAACACCAGTCAACATAAGCTAGGACTAGCTTTCAGTGATAATGGGTATCCATACTCATCTTGCTCTATTTTACAAGTGCATGAGTCTAGGCCATTAGGGGTAAGTAAGTTGATAAACTATTGCTTGTCACAAATTAGTGGGTAGATCTATAGGAAAGACTCTCTAGAAATAGAGGATGATCAATAAGTTTAGAAAAAGAAACAATCAAAATTAGAAAAATGAGATTTATGTATTCTTACTTTTGAATGGGACGTTAAATTCCCACAGGTTACAACCTCATTGGTAAGGACTACAACATAAATTTACACCATTGATAAAGACTGCAACACAACATTACAAATTATGGCAATACGAATGTTGTGGGTTTTGCCATCTAGAAAATTTTCCAAACCCTGATGTTGTAGAGTAGCGAAGAGGACCAATCTCATAAGTGACAGGAACCAAACCCTTAAGTTCGCATATGAAAGAAGAAGACTGTGAACACATAGGAAGTGAGAGTTACATGTAATACAATTTTCTGTAAGGAAATTTTGTGAATTTCAGCCATAAAAAGATTGTAATCTCAATTATTGAGTCTATGTGACTGTTTGTTCTGAGTCTTTTATATTTAAACACAGATTTACATTTGTGAACGATTATCTAGAGGTCTCTGAAAACAGTTCTGAGTGTGATAAACATTTATTTTGAGTGTGGAAATATATATATATATATAATATATATATAATATATATATATATAATATATATAAGTTGTTACCATCTAATACATTGTTTATGTTTCAAATTTCCATATATATCTATATATATATATATATATATCTATATATATATATATAGATATATATGGAAATTTGAAACATAAACAATGTATTAGATGGTACAACTTTCATATACATTGGTGGAAAAATCATCGATGCATCTTCAACTCGTTTCTTTGACTTAGATATCTCTCTATTCTTATATGGTTACATATAAAATATTACTAAACTACACTACACAACGCTCTATTGTTCGTAAAATGATCTGAGTCTCAAAATGTATTCGACGTTTGACTAACACAAGTGATCCACATGCCAATAACTTATATTAAAGTTGCTCTTTCCTAATAGCCATAGTACTGAATCTTGGACAATGTCCTCTGCAATTCCCAACCCTTGTGGACCTCGTTGATGAAAACATTTGCAGCCTGGTTAATATCTTCATGCAAAGTACCCTTTGCTTCTTTCTTATCAGATGATACCACAACCAAAGCCAAGCAACAGAGCCAGAAACAGTTGGAAGTGGCCCATGTCCCACTGCATTCAAGCTGGACTTGGAAGTTAGACCTAGAAAATGATGGATATTTTAGATTTTCAATGTGGTTGTTGATTTCTAATCCTATTTGATCACATGCACTATATGCATTTATTTCAGTGTAGATTTTGATTTATAATTGTATTTAATACCTTACTCTAGATGCATGATTTCAGTGTCTATGTTGATTTATACTCCTCTTTGATTGTTTGCACATGATGCATTGGTTTTAGTGTAGATATTGATTTATAATCCTATTTGATCGCTTGCACTAGATGTATTGATTTCAATTTAGATGTTGATTTCTAATCATATTTAATACCTTACACTAGATGCCTTGATTTCAGCATAGATGTTGATTTCCACTCATATTTGATTTCTTGCATTAGATGGATTGCTTTGAGTGCACATATTGATTCTAATCCTGTTTGATTTCTTGCACTAGATGCATTGATTTCAGCATAGATGTTGATTTCTAATCCTATTTGATTTTTTTCACTAGATGCATTGATTTTAGTGTAGATGTTGATTACTTATTTGATGCAACAAGATGTATGGTATACATTAATTTGAAAGTAATTAGATTAATAGTGTGCATTGATTTCATTGTAAACACATCTCTACCTCCTTCATCTATATCTCTATCTCCCATTGTCTCTCCTTCTTTATCTTTCTATCTCGGCCCCTAAACATATACACTCTCTCTCCATATTTATCTATCTATCTCTCATTCTCTCCCTTTCCCCTCCCTCTCTCTCTCTTTCCCTTCCCTCTCTCTGTAACATTTCTCTCTCCATATAAATACCTCTTCCTCCCTCCCTGTCTTTACCTCTCTCTTATTCCCTCTCCCCCCATCTATATCTCTATTTCCCCTTATATCTCCTCTTCGCTCCCAAAACATACACACACTCTCTCAATGTAAGCACATAAAAATTATTCAACCATAAATACAATACTTGAACTTTCATCCTAAATAAAATGTTTTCTTCTTGAAACTATAAACTATTTATGATTATGTACATTCTTATTATTCCTATTTTCCATCATTCAACATTGTTAATTACTTTGCATTCAAACGGGGTAATAGAAAATAACTACCATTGAAAATTATTTGGGGTTTAACACTCCATAAGTCACAATGATTGAATTTTGAGAAAACTACCATTAATATTAGAGAGAAGCAGAGACAAGGTATGTTGTTTACTACAGTAGCTCGAGTTAAATATTTGAATGGTGTATGATTCGAACTACTCTTTTCATATGATCGATATGAGCAAATGGAAAAACTAACAGGTGTAACAAAAGGAACAATAGAAGAAAATAGTGTCATCTTGATTGCAATGAAGATTGTTTTTAATTGACTATATTATTAGTATTCACATTTTCTATCTATCAAAATTGTTACATTGACACTTTGCACTCAAAATTTGCATTTCATCATTTTTCATCATTCAAGTTACTAAGAGTCTCTCTCATCTCAACACATTGAGGTAACTAAGAAAATTTTAAATTAAATTGACCAAATTAATCTTAGATATATTTAACATATTTAAAATGATCAAAATAATTAGATATTCAACAGATTTTGTATGACCACACTTCACTGAAACCAACCTAGATCCATCTTAACACTGGATCTATCAAGCGCCTAGAGGCATCAAATCTCTCGATGTGAAAACATTTCCTCACGTTTACACCTCGAGAGATTTGATCCCCTCTCTGCGCTTGATAGATCTAGTGTTAAGATAGATCTAGACATGTTTCTAATCATTTTAATTAATATAAATAATTTTAAAATTAATAAACATTTTAATTAACATAAATAATTTTAAAATGATAATTTATGAAAATCTCTTTTCTCCAAAATCTCTCTTATTTATATTTTAAATTATTTAATAATTAATAAATTTTTAAAATTAGATATTCCAAACTTATTCATTTAGATTCCTCTTTCATAAAATTAATGAAAAACAATCAATTATACTTTATGAAATGTATCCCCCAGTTCCAATACTTCATATCGAAAGCCTAGCTATGACTAGGCTTCTGTTGTACAAGCACAAGCTCAATAACATACGAGATCATAGACTTCCCAAGCTAGCTTTAAATTCCAGTGAAAACCAACTAAGGCTTAAACTGGGGTGGTATAAAGACACAAGGTCCTGGTTGAACCATTGGAAGATCAACAAGAATGATGCATTGCAAACATTAATAACATTAAAAATGTTGTTGCTTCTAAGTTCAAAGAAAAAATGTGGTGTGAGAAAGATTTAGTGGCTAAAAGAAAATTAAGTTATTATAAGAAGGTCATGAACCCCACCCTAGAAGATCAAAAGTATCTCTCTGTTTTAGCTAGCTCAAAGAAGAAAACTAATAGAGCGAAAATTAGAACAAACTCTCATGAGCTCCATAGTGAAACAAGGTGTTGGGAAGTTCCTAAAACACAATCGATGGAAAGAATCTGCCATCTCTATGATAATAAGAATATTGAGAATGAAAATCACTTCCTCTTAGAGTGCCCTGCGTACAACCACATTCATTTGATCTCAGTTTCGTAATCGTTGTCGCAATACTGACCTTCCTATTCTTTTACGATGTTAAAATTATAGTGAGCTTGGAAGGCTTCTCATTGAGCCTTTTGAGCATAGAAATAAAATATTAAATCAAACTAAATAATTTCTTTCTTTAGGTTAGATAGACCAAAGTTTGATCTGTGTAGACGTTAACCACCACCATCATCATCATAAATTCAAACTTCAAAATAAGATATTTTTTTATGATTTTCCCCTTCTAAATCCTTACGGGGAATACTGAAAATGAAACTATGATGTGAATTTACCCCACCCACCGTGTATTGATGTGATGCATGAAGTGAATGTCTGAACTGAGGTTCGAAGTAACCTATTAATCGCCGAACCGAATCAAACACTGGATTTGTGGTACAATTTGCCAATGGTAACAAACAATTTACTAAAGAAAAACCACATAAAAAGAGCAGAGAGATAACAGAAGAAGATGTCGGTTACAAATTCAGAACAAAGGAAAAAAAAAAGACACATAAGCAAAAATTTTGGATTCTCTAACTTTAAATATATAGATAGTAGTGGTATTTAATCATTTGGTTAGCTCAGTTAGTAATGTATAAAAATGAAATCTCATTTGGATTTTAACCTTATATATAGATAGTAGTGCCTTTTAATCATTTCGGTAGTTCAATTAGATTCAAATTTTGTACCATCTCCTAATCAAAATAAGAAAATAAAAAATTAGACCTAATAAAGATATAATCGTACTCACGTTCCAAAAAACTAATAGTAAAAATATTAAATTTTTTTTTTATGAAAACCCTTAGTCATATTCCACGACTTGACCGAGCAGCCGCTGACGACAGTTCTCTCTCGTCAGAAATATTAGTCTGCATTAAAGGTGATTTCCCCGAGTTTTGATTTATTGGTGACTCACTAGAAATTTCGATTTGCTTCCATTCCAAGAAACAAAAGGATTAAAAGACTTGAGGGCTCTTCGGCCTGCTTTCCTAAAAGTTTAACTACAAACAGTATAAAATAGAGTTATCGATGTGAAGCCTATAGATAGAAAATTAGTGTTTCAAAGAAGACCTTCCATTAGATTGCATAGTAGTCAACATAGATTTGCAGGTATCAAGGAGCTACCATAGGGGTCTTCTGTGTGCCTTCCGAATAACTTTCTTTTCAAACTGAATATCGAGTTGCAGACATAGACTTGCAAGTATCAAAAGCATAACACATAGATTTGCAAGTATCAAAAAGCTACCAGACTGTATGGGACTTCTGCGTGTTGTAGGAAGAAATTTCTTTTCGAACTGAATACAGAGTTCTCCTTGCGAAGGTCCTTACTCATTCTTATATTGTCAAATTGCTTTGCCAAAGTTTATTAAATTAATATTGTGTACCATGATGTGTGGTTTGATGGTAACTTTACTTGGTAGAAGCATCGGAGACCGTAGTTCAAATCTCATTGAGTACAGTGGCCCGATGTGGTGGATGCTCAAGAAGCAGATTCCCCACATCCGCCTTGGAGGCACGAGAGTCTTGCTTTGATAAAACCATAGTAGCTTATCCTAGATGTTGTAGTTTTGATAAATAAGTGTAAACATTTAAATTGTATTCTAATTAATAATAATAAGTTAAAAGTAATAAAAATAATTAAATTAAATTCGTTCTATTGTTTGGAAAGGCAATTTAGTCCCTCCCACTCAAGTTGGAAATTATGCTCTAGGAAAATTTGCATTTATAGACAAATCATCCTCTAGTAAGAACTAATAAATTTAGATATGAAGGGAACAAGTAAATTGGTTGTTGAAAAACTCGTGCAAATTTTTATGGGTAGTAACCACTAGTTTTACTCCTACATAAATGTCATGGAAAACATAAATAATAGTAGAAAGTAACTCCTGATAAATATATTTATTACGTCTTATTCCTATTCAGTTTTATAATTTTATAATTTTTTGGTAGAAAAATATTTTCTACCATTCTTTTTTTTGAACTTTGCACCAATCATTTGAACTTGATTCAATTGCACTAATCAAAGGCATTGGGGCCATCTGAGCGATTGTGTCTCCAAAATAGACTCTATGTTAAGAAATTATTGTCTCTTCTTCTTTATTAGGTTGACTTCAGGGAAAACTCTAAGGATGAAAATTTATCTTAAAGATTAAAAACCTTGGCCAATCTTACTAGTCAATAATATGCAAACTATAAAATGCTTGGTGATAGTTTAGTAAAAATATTCAAACTTCTAATGATTTTATATAGTCTCTATAAAATATTGCCAATTTTCAAGGTAAATTTTTTTTCTTATAAAATTCGGGCGAATCATTTTTAAGCAAAAATGGGAATGGGAGAACCTTTTTTTGGAAAAAACATGGAAAACATCTAGTTCATTCTCTGAAGGAGGATGATGCACTCAGAACTCCCATCCTTTTGGCATCTTTGAATTCCCTTTCTTTTTCTTGAGGTTCTTATTTTCCTAAGGACATGAACTCTATAAGTAGCTGATTTCGAAACATACACGACATCGAAATGTAGCATTTTCACAGTCTAAAACTTGGGACTAGAGGAGGTGATTGTGTTTCAGTATCATATGATATGGAATCCCTTTGCTAAGATCAACATCTACACATATTCTAGCAAATGTGAAGAGACTATTTGTCATTCTCTCTAGGTCCACTTTGTTTAATTTTCCCAAAGTGTTTTTGATTTCCTTCAAAACTTTCTGGTTCCAAAAAGGAAGGGGAAGGTTACAGAATTTCACCCAAATTGACATAGTAGAAACCACCATGGTCATAACATCAGACTTGGGAAACCATGGAGTAATTAATAATCTATCTCCATCCCAAAATCATGGCCCTTCATTTAAAAAAAATTCAAAATCCTTTCGTGTTTAAAATTGGAAAAGAAATAACCCTTTGAGAATAATAAAATGTCAATGATTGGGGTCTACAAAGCAAAAACCTTTGGAATAATGCTTTGGGTTTTGAACAGAAGCCATTAAATGGACATAGCCTTAGATTAGAGAACTAAGAAGAGAGAAGAAGCCTCCTCTAAATCAACATTCATAATAGGAGTTTCCTCCATTTTCTCTACTATATAGGGACCTAGAATGTGTTGGTTTATATCAATAAGGGCTAAACTATTTCCTTTTAATAGCTCCTTGAATGCGACTGAACTCCCATTTCTATGTCTAGCTCCCTTCGCACCCGTGAATAGCTTTATATTCATAATAATGGTGTATTTCCTTTGAATGAAGTAAGATTTGAGCTCTTATGGGTCATGGAGAAATTTCCCATCAAATTGCAGGAGTAGAAGATGAGAGGGATAGACCAACTTGTCTTCGTTTCTGTACTTATGAAATGAGATGAAGTCTTAGTCATTGACCCAAAAAAAGGTCTTCCCATTAATATTATTCACAAAAAATATGGTATAAAACCTTCATGTTATTCTCTGTCTGAGGAGATGGGGGCTCATGATGGCTAGGGTGAAGGGGGACTTTGGAATGATGGATAACGAGCATAGGCACTGAGTGTAGATTCTTCATGGTATGTAAAGAACATATCACAAGATAAGTGAAATTAATAGAAACAATGACTTCTGTTGAGAGGAAGCCTAGGATTGAAGTCATCTATCACACATTATTTTCACATCTATACATATGAATGAATATGTGAGAGTGAGGGAAGAACATTACCGACATGAAAAGACTAGGATGATTGTTTTTTAGCCTAAGAGCATCTTGAAACCTCAAATGATCAGCTTCCAAAAGAAAAAATTTGCTTGAAGCCACTAGCATCTGAAGTTGAGGGCCACTGCACCGAGGGGTGCAATATGCCTCAAACCATTTCATGGTGAGAGAAGTGTGGAGGGAAAAAGAGAACTAGGCGCGGTGATAGAAAACAGAGAGCTCGGAAACAAAAACCTATTCGCCATCACGTCTTCCTTATTTGAATATCCAATTGCTATGATTTTTTAATGAAAATACTTAATTAAATTATGTGGGGAAGTAAATGATAGTAAATATGTTATTTACTTGAGTATAAGTTATTTTGAATAATCTTATTTTTGTATGGTATTCTATAATGCTTATGAATAAATTACCATTACACAAATATCTGGAAGCCATGCATGAATATTGCAACCATATCCATAAATCATGACATAAAATATGCGGGGAAATAACCCACATGACATTATATTGTAAAAAGGTTGTAATACGACCTTCAAGTTATGGCCCAATCAAATGTTTGAAAATTAGTTTTTCAATAATTTTTAAAATAAATATTTAATTTTCAATGTTAAGAATTATAATTTGCAATGGTTAATGCTAAAATAATAGTGATAAACAGACTAATTGATTGTTCGATTATTTCCTTTCAAAGTCATAATAATGATTCCATAACCATATTTAAATTTATTTGATAAGCACATAAAAACGTAATACTTACAATAAACTTACAATACAACAAGATTTTTAACTATGGATATTCACCACCACTTTACCATGGATATTATTAATGTTTTTAAATAGGTTTTGTTAGAATACCACGAGCCAATACCACAAATCATTAGTACCACATGCCAAAAAACCATAACTCATTTCACAAAAAAAAAAAAAAAAATGTCATAACGCATTTTGAAATAAAAAAAATAAAATGTAAAATATACTACACCTTACATATATAGTTGGTTACATAATGACAATTACCAATCGTATGGATGGAGGGCAGGGGGTAGGGGAGTGGGGTGGGGGGCAGTGGAGAGAGAGAGAGAGAGAGAGAGAGAGAGAGA